>JBANCZ010001614.1:0-20308 GCA_037040025.1 Sphaerogastrella javana | reverse complement strand
TCTCCCTTTCCTTCTCCCTTTCTCTCGCTCTCTCTCTCCCTTTCTCTCTCCTTTCTCTCTCTCTCTCTTCCCATTGCCCCTATTTGAAGTCAGCTTGATTGCGTTGCCTTGCAACTGTTTTGTGTTGTGGAAGGCTGCAGGTGCCTGCTCTTGTTGTTGTTGTTGTCGATGTTGTTGTTGTTGTTGCTGTTTTTGTTGTCGATGTTGTTGTTGGAGTCATTGGCGTGGCGTTATGTGTGCTATGCTGTTGACTCGTAAGGTCATTGCTTCCACATTAAACGCGCTTTTAGCCGGAACAAAAAATAATACAAAAGTAAAAAAGCAAAACAAACATAAAAAGCTTGTGCTAAATGTCATATTTTATTCAATAAACTTTACAATTATATTCATACAGCTGAACGACTTTACGTTGTAACGCACTAATGAAATCAATAACAATATCATAAAATATTTATTCATAAAAAAAACCCTGAAAATTCCATGATTTTATTGCAAAATAGAACAACGCTAATGCAACGGAAGAGATTGTACAGTTTTCTGTTGGCTAACATAAAGTTAACATCAGCTGCTATTGATTCTGTTAAATAGTTACATTTTCATAAGCATATAAATATGCGATTTAATATACAATAAAAATGCATATTTATTTAAATTGAAATTTTCCCATTTAGATGAATGAACGTTTTACAGTTTACTTTAATATTGAATGTGCAGAGATTACGGATATCCTTATGTATAATTAGATGCTTTTGTCACACACTGATCAAGTGTGTGTGTGTGTGTGCATGTGTGTGTGTATGTTTGTGTGTATGTGTGTGTATAGAATGTCTGGGGTTTCAAAGGAAAAGCGGCTTAATCCCCCAAACAAGACAAGAGCAAAGTGAAAGAAGAATTCTAAATATACGTTGACAGGATAAGAGACAGAAAGGGAGAAAGAAGAAGCATGTGTAATGAAATGGGGACAACAGACACAGAGCGAAAGAGAGAGGGCATAAAAAGAAAGAAGAAAGTGCAATAGGAAAGGGAGTAAAGAGGAGTATATGCACCGTTGTTTCCTCCATTTACATTGTAATGCACTTCAAAGTTGCAGCAAACCGGGCAAGCAGACACAGCGATGCACGCACACACGCAGAGAGAGACAGAGAGAGAGAGAGAGAGAGGAAAATAGAGAAAATAGAGAAAGAGAGGGAGAAATATGCAGTGGTAGACGAGACAGACAGATAGACGAGTGGAACTGTAACTGAGGATAGGCCATGCCGGCGACATGGACCGTTAGATGACGACGACGACGATGACAACAAGAAGAAGGAGATGAAGAAGAACAACAACTTGGCAACTTGAGCTGGAACCACGATGACTACAGCAACAGCAACAGCAATAGGAATAGCAACATTGCCAAGTCACTTTGCATTGCTCGGACTAGAAAAGCAATAGGAAAAGCAAAAGCCAAAAGCGAGTTATGCACATTTTTAATTGTGTTTGCCAAATGGCAGCAGTTTGACGCAGGGCATTCTATCTTCTCTTCAGAAGGAAAGACAGAGAAAGATAGAAAAAAAAGAAAGAAAGATAGAAAGAGAGGGAGAAAGAGAAATAGAGACAGGAAAGCTATGCTCTTCCATTCAAGTCCCACTCGCCACTCCACTTCACTGCACTGTGACTTGTAACGATTAGGTGCTGCTGCTGTTGTTGCTTCCAATTCGCAATGTTCTCTTGCTGTTGCATGTTGCTTCGAATGCCGTTAGACGCGTCTTAGTGGCGCTTGGGTCTCGGCAGCACCTACAGAACGCGCGTGTGTGTAAATAGACTTGCTTCATTAGAGAGATATGAGATATAGCAAAGGGAGCAGCAAGATCACAAGCCGGATTTCCAAATGAGTCACAATACTAGACCTTAACTAATTTATTTATGCTAATATTATTGATAAGATGTGTATATTTACTGAATAAACATATGTATGTTAATGTAGACTATAAGTACCTATGTAATAGGGGCTAGACTGATTACTCACTTGCTTGTGCGCAGAAACTCCAAACTGAAGCTGAAATTCTCCCTTAGTTATTGAGGATTAGTTGCTCTTTGTTGGCTTCCAGCAAGCTATGTCTAAATATAAATTAAGAAAATTCGTAAAATAAACATTTACCTTAATGCAGTGAATAAATAATTTGATTAGAAATAGTATATATATACATATATAAAAATTATCTTTGTCTTAGTTTTTTGGCTACTGAGATATTGTTCAATAATGAAGACACGCTGTTCTGTCGTGTAATGCTCCAATTTGCTAACCTATTAATATTGGGACCCCTTTATTTGTTTCGTTATTTTCGGGGACATCCTTTAGAAGATGAATATGTTGATAAATATAGATTTAAAACTATGCACACTATAAGATTTTACAAAAGCAATTTTTTGATCTATTGTTTCTTATTGGAAATAGAAAAAGGCCTGGATCACATTGCAGAGAATATACTATCGTACTTGGATGCCGAATCGCTCAAGTCTGCTGAATTGGTATGCAAGGAATGGCTGCGTGTCATCTCCGAGGGTATGCTCTGGAAGAAGCTGATCGAGCGCAAGGTGCGCACGGATTCTCTGTGGCGTGGCCTGGCGGAGCGTCGCAATTGGATGCAGCATCTTTTCAAGCCGCGACCAGGTCAAACACAAAGACCACACTCCTATCATCGCGAACTGTTTCCCAAGATAATGAATGTGAGTATGCTAAACTCAATTAAAATACAAATCGAAATAATCTTAACTATAATTGATTAGGACATTGACACAATTGAGAATAATTGGCGAACTGGACGACATATGCTTCGTCGCATCAACTGTCGCTCAGAGAATTCTAAAGGTGTCTATTGCCTGCAGTATGATGATGGCAAGATCGTGTCTGGTTTGAGGGATAATACCATTAAGATATGGGATCGCACGGATCTGCAGTGTGTCAAGGTAATTATTGTGTAGACTTTAAACAATGTACACCAATAAAGAGTCCTTGCTTTCTCTTGCAGACATTAATGGGCCACACTGGCTCGGTGCTGTGCTTACAGTATGATGATAAGGTCATCATCAGTGGTTCGAGTGATTCCACAGTGCGTGTGTGGGATGTGAATACTGGTGAAATGGTGAACACACTTATACATCATTGCGAAGCGGTGCTGCATTTGCGTTTCAATAATGGTATGATGGTTACCTGCTCCAAGGATCGTTCCATTGCTGTTTGGGACATGACCTCGCCCAGCGAGATCACATTACGTCGTGTTCTTGTTGGCCATCGTGCTGCCGTCAACGTGGTCGATTTTGATGAGAAATATATTGTGTCAGCCAGTGGCGATCGCACCATTAAAGTCTGGTCCACATCGAGCTGTGAATTCGTGCGTACACTGAATGGCCACAAACGTGGCATTGCTTGTTTACAGTACAGAGATCGTTTGGTTGTTAGTGGCAGTTCGGATAACTCCATCAGGTCAGCCTCTAAATATAAGCAATATGTCACAATGTATCTTTCAACTCTACCATTTCTTTTGACAGACTGTGGGACATCGAGTGTGGAGCGTGCCTGCGTGTGCTGGAGGGTCACGAGGAGCTGGTGCGCTGTATTCGCTTCGATACGAAGCGCATTGTCAGCGGCGCCTACGACGGTAAAATCAAAGTGTGGGATTTAGTTGCTGCACTTGATCCGCGAGCTGCCTCCAATACGCTGTGCCTCAACACGCTGGTAGTGAGTATAATATACCTTACAGTCGAAATGGATCGTAGTTTATGTATATGCATATCTTTTAAAAAATGTTGCAGGAGCATACTGGTCGCGTTTTTCGTCTGCAGTTCGACGAATTTCAGATTGTTAGCAGCTCGCATGATGATACAATATTAATATGGGACTTTCTAAATTTTACACCCAATGAGAATAAGACCGGCCGAACACCGTCACGTAAGACCATAACTTTCACTTATTTACATTTGTATAACATTTCACTTTTGTTGCTATTGTTTCAGCGGCTCTGATGGAACATTAACATTTTGTTCAACAGCAGCTTCGGGAGTTACAGCTGTATGCTTCAAGCGATGAGGAGGACGGGCACGAGGGGAATCAGGATGATGGGGATGATGATGAAGATGATGATGAATATGATGTTGATGTTGATGTTGATGTAGATGTTGATATTGATGCTGATGTTGATGCTGATGTTGATGGTGATGCTGATGTTGATGTTGATGTTGATGCTGATGCTAATGCTGATGTTAATATTGATAATAATGATGATGTTGGAGACGGCTTTGGCAACGGCGACGGCAACAACGATGTAAATGTTGTCAACGAAGGCGACGGCGATAATGATAACGATAATGATATTGCAAATGATAATGCTGATGTTGATGATGATGGTGGTAATGATGTTGATAATCAAGAAAGAATATGCTGATGAGAGCATTGGACTGGATTAATCATGATGATAATTAATTAAATAATTTGTAAGCCCTCAACAACAACAACAACAACAACAACAACAACAACAACAAGAACAAGAGCAACAGCATTGCGACTCGTCCATTAAATTATGTCAAACCCAAGCTGCTGCGATCTCCGATTTTACTGAAAATGCAACATAAGAAAACATAGAATGCTAATACGTTAAACACTACACCGGCAAAAACAAACAAAATAAAAACAAATTCAACTAAATGAAATATACTGAAGTACACTAACAAACGGAAATACGAAATAATGAGGATATGAAAAATACCACAAATGATGAATATTCAATATACAAATGTATAACTGAAATATATTTTGCATAAACTGGCTGTTAGGTTTTGAGAAATGTACGAAGATGAAAAAAAAAAACAAAACACAAACAAACAGAAAATATAATCTATAGTTATACAAACATAATATAATCGAGCATAATGTATTAGTTAATTAGGCATTATAGAATTAAATTAAGGTCAGTTCTGTGTAAGTCGTAAGTCGTTGAAACATCCTGCACTGTTCGTGTTAATAATAATAATAACAGTTACTGCAGCAGGCACAGTGAATCGAAATGTTTAGCTCAAATGATTTGCAGCTTTAAATGGAATATTGTAATATGAAATGAATCGAGGAGCACATTTTATACACATGGAGAAAGAGCAAGAGTAAAAAACTGTCCGAGCGTACAGAGCTATAGTCTTTTTAGTATAGGTGTTAATTGATGCTTCAATAACTTGGCGAATCATATTTTTATTGTAATTGTTTCTTTTGGATACTTCACAATTGTAATAATTCGCTTTTTCTCATTCTGCACATTTTGTAATTTAGTTTGTTTTAAAAAGGAAACTGTAAAAATCAAATGCATATAAATGAATTAATTAGATTTTAAGTGATATCTTAAAAACAACAAAAAACAAAAAAACAAAATATATATTTGTGTAAAAAGACATGAAAGTCGTACTTGTTTTCACTTTGTGTGATTTCTCTACGGTTTAATATTGTTGATTAGGCAAAAAATGAACGAAAATAAAAACAATTATGAAAACTAAATTAATAAATTTATTGATAACGAAAATAAACACTATACGAAATAGATTCTCCTTTTTTGATTATGTAATTGATATAGATATTGTGAGGTTTGAAATTAATATAGAAACTAGCCAATTTTCTTCATGTCGTTTTTGTGAATGTTGAATTTTGCCTTAATTTAAGTTTCAAAATGCTTGCAGCTTCCGCGTTCGTGTATTATGTATATATAACGTTTTAATATAAGCCTACAAAAGTTAAAGAAAAGGTTAAATGCAATACATATTTATATATATTGCTATACTTAATATTTACATCTTATACTCAATATGTAAAACTGTTTAGTGGAAATGCAGCTTGTTGAAATTGGCAAAGGAACTGCAACTTGCGCAAATTGGTAATATAGGTAATATACAAATGTACGATTAGAAATAATAAATTGTGTATAAATGCTAAACAACGACTTTCATTTAATGTGTCAGAAAAACGCAAATCCATTGTTATTAGTGCAGAAGATATATATTCAAACTGTGAACTATTGTCGATAACAATATCGTTTTGACTGCTATCGATATTTTATACACTGTTAACACTGCACATTAACAGAATACTGTTAACGTTCGGCCAGCTGATTTTCATCGTTTCGTGCTGCCACATTTAATTTTGTTTTCATCTGAAATACAATAATTATGCCGCCAATATAAACTACAAATGCATGGTTTACATTTAATAAGAAAAATTCTCATCTCTCCGCGAGTCACAACATCGTTTTCAAGGAGATTCAGTCTACAAACTTGTCGTTTGACTTCGGCTAGCCATATGCCTTCACCGCCAAAAATCGCCAAAACAACTCAAATTTCGGACGAGATAATTGCCCAATTGGGAAAGCCGCCCAAAATGCGTGAAAACCCGGCCATAACAAAGGTTGACAGTCTGGAATTTCATAGTATACTCACACCTGAAGTGGAAACACTGGTGGCACTTTTTAAAAAGTACAATTATGAACTGAGAATTGCAGGCGGAGCTGTGCGGGATATTCTAATGAAGATTCAGCCAAAGGATGTGGATTTTGCAACGACAGCAACACCGGAGGAGATGAAGGAAATGTTCAGCAAGGAGCAGGTGCGCATGATAAATTCCAAAGGTGAGAAGCACGGCACAATCACGCCCAGAATCAACAACAAGGAGAACTTCGAAGTGACCACGTTGCGTATAGATGTGCGCACTGATGGACGGCATGCAGATGTGATGTTTACCACAGACTGGCAATTGGATGCCAATCGTCGTGACCTGACCATAAACTCGATGTACCTTGGCTTCGATGGCACCGTCTATGATTACTTTTACGGATACGAGGATGTACAACATCGACGTGTGGTATTTGTGGGCGACGCTGATGTTCGCATCAAGGAGGACTATCTGCGTATACTGCGCTATTTTCGCTTTTATGGTCGCATATCACCAGATGCTCACAGCCATGACCTTAACACACTGGCTGCCATTAAAGAAAACGCCGCAGGGTTAGCCAAAATAAGCGGTGAGCGCATTTGGTCAGAGCTGCAGAAGATTGTCACAGGCAACTACGGACGTGAGCTGATGCTGGAGATGCACAATTGCGACCTTACTCAGCACTGCGGCTTGCCTGTGCAGCCGAACATAAAAGAATTTGAGCGTCTCTGTAAAGATTTGGAATGCTTCGAGAAGCCACATAATCCCATATTATATCTTATCGGTCTGCTGCATTCGGCCGAAGATGCATTGAAGCTACACGAGCGCCTGAAGCTCTCCGCCTATGAACGCGATCTGGCATTGTTTATCACGCAGCAGCGAGGGAAGGTAAATGCGGCATTTCTGATATATATAAACATTTATTTAAATTAGTTTTTAACATTGTCAGGTGGACACAGAGTACAATGGCCTGCGCGACTATCAGAAGTTGTCCCTGCAGCCATATGCAAAGCGGGATTATGTGGAACAGCTGCTGAAATACACAAATAAGCAGGATCTATATCAACAGCTGAAGGCATGGGAAACGCCGAATTTTCCAATCAATGGGAACAGGCTGAAGCCCTATGGTTTGGTGGGCAAGAAAATGGGTGTTGTGCTGTCCGAGTTGCGTTTACTCTGGGCTGACAGTGATTTTAAGCTTACGTCCGAGGAGCTGCTGGAAAAGCTCCCTGCAATAATGGATCTGCTGCAGTCGCCTCCTGGAACGCCGAAGAAAAAAACGAAAATCGATTTCTAGCTAACTGTACCTTTATTTTTATAATAAAACTATGTACTGTTGCTAGATTTGTGGAAGATCTGTATGGGCCGTTTGAAGCCCACTGCGCAGTGAGCTGGCACGCCCATAAGCTCCATGCTGGCAAAGCCTACTTCCGCGCTCAGCAAATACTCACTGAAATGAATTGGCATGAATTTGATCCCATGGTAGTTATCACGTATTTGTTGCTACAAAAAGGAAAGGTAAGTATTAGAACAATGGCATAACTTCAGCAGCTTGAACTCACAGTTAGCTTCATGCGCCGTTGGTATGTGTCATAGGACTGTGGCTCCAGTATGAGTTTGCCACCAGGTCGCAGCTGAAGGTACATACGACGGAACGCCTGCTTCAGGCCTGCATCACAGAAATTTAAATGAATCCACTTGGTTACCGACAGACAGAGTATCACATCGTACTTGGCACGTTCGATCTCGAGCAGCACATCGTCAGCTAGCACGTAATTGCCGTCCACAAACTTCACATTAAATGGAAATGTAGAAGCAACAGCTGCACCGGCTGTCGTACCCGTAGCACGTCTTAAATCAATGATAGTTCTTTGAGCTGCCTGCACCAGACTGCGGTCTATATCCAGGCCAACGAGACTCTTAACCTTAAATTTCTTAGCAATCTCTATGGATAAGTGTCCTACGTTGCAGCCAATGTCCAACACCTGTTTGTCCTCAAAAAGCTCCGGCTGGGTGCCCAATACATCCAGCCGAATGTCATGGAAATCATTGTTTAGAATCCTCTTGCCGTAATACTGTCTATAGTTGCCGTATATGTATGCCTCTTTTTTTTTATGCTTTGACTTGTTGCCCGTTTCATTTCCTTTTCCAACCTGTAGACGTTTTTTAGGCCGCTGTGCAGATGCTGGTTGGGATACTGATGCCACGACCAGCTGTCCGGATTCTGTGTTGGAATTAACATGCTCCGGTGTATGTAGATGAGGCACAGGCACTTCTTCTTTTGGTCTTTTTATTTGCTCTGCATTCATTTCAACAATGTCTATGGCCGAGCGTTTTTCTGGTCTTTTATCTGTTACATGATTATTATTATTTTCCAACTCCATTTCCATTCTTTGTAAACGTTTAAGATTCCAAAACAAATAATATTAGCGGTAAGGAGCGAGTATGGTGCAATCAGTGTTGCAAAACGTATTTATTTTTCCAGCTGAGGAGCATTTCTGTTAAGTGTGGAGTCGCTGTAATAATGAGTAATGCTGTTAAAGGGTTTGCATGAAGCGGTTAAACCAGTTAAGGTAACGATAGCCAACTCTATTAACCGTTGATGCATATGCCTCGTTCAAAATAACAACAATGTATTTTTAAACATATGCACATTAACAGTGCGATTATTTATTTATTTATGTTTATTTATTTATTTTTTTATGTTTATTTATTTATTTATGTTTATTTATTTATTTATTTTTAAAAGCAGCTTCGCAAATAATTTCTAATAGAACAACCCTTAATTGCAGTAGAAATTAGTAAATAATTCAATTAAATTTATATCATGGAAGTGTTACATACGTTTGATGTATTTGCAACATTTGCATAACAAGCGGAGATTAATAGATGAATAATAGAAATTGACAGATTTTTAAACACGAACCTTTGTCACAAATTTCCGTTAAGTATTCGAAATGTTCCACCGCTAGATCAAACGAGCGTGTGCCCTGCTCGTTGACCCCTTTGAGGAGAGGGTCGAACAAGCGTATAGTAACAAATTTGCTTTGATCAAAATGATGCGTGTAGACCAGCGGTCAGTTGAAGTGCGACCAAAGGGTTGAATTTGCATCGTGCACCAACGCGTGGCACAAATCCATACAAAATCTGGGAAGGGGGTATATATACTAAAATTTGTATTTACACTCAGACGTAATGAAATATAACCATTTTCGTTCAAAGAATAACAAATATATACTATAACATACTATTATAATTATAGTAAAAATCACATAAATCAAAAAAATTTAACAGTCACATTTTCCAGAAATATTTAGATAAGAGATTCCTTCAGGTGCAATTCCTTCAAGAGAATATTAAAGGAAAGTAATATAAGGCCAATAGATTATTAAAGTATGATGCGTTCTTTATTCAATAAAATATTAACAAAATTTAAAAAAAATACCGAAATATGGTTAATGTAAATGCTAAATAAGGAATGTAAATGTAAATTGTATAGATATTTTGTTTTTTCGAGTATTTGACAGAGCAATATTTATAGCCTGTTCGTCTTTAATTTATGATCAATGACAAACATTTCATATTTTTCGTTAACGAACGCCTCAAAAATTCTCAAAAACCCCTCAATTATTGGGCGACGCAAGATAAATTTCATTAAAATAAAGTTCCAATTTCCTAAAAAATAAGAAGAAAATAATTATAAAAAAAAAACCCGCCATAGAAGACATTTTTCCCGTTAAAGACCGCGCACTGAAGATAAATTTGAATAAATTTCGAGTCGACTTCAAGGGTGAGCTGGACTACGGGCCGTGGACCATGCAAGTTCTGCAGCAAATGTGCGCAATTGGAAACCAGTTTCTGTATTATTTTACCTTTTGTCTAGACAACAGCGAAGGATGCAACATCTATTAAAACTTCAAATGACTTGTAGTTTTTTAGCTGAGCCGCAGCTTCCGTGCGTACCTCGCTCTGATGGATGGGTCATACGCAGGCCTACAGATTCATATACCATATATGCGTATACGTTAAAGGACATGCATCCTGTGGCATATGAAATTCAAAACCCGTTTACCGTTGTTGCCACATAAAAAAAAGCTGCGCAGCGTCCAGCATATTTAATCTGCTGCTGCACAGGCGCAGCTCACGTATAAAATTAGAAAGGATTTGTGTTTGGTCAAATCCCTTTGGCTCTACGTATAACAAAAATTTGAATATTACACACACATACACACACACACACGGACATGCACACGCAAACACCCTTAAAAAAAGGGGCGTCGGTTGACAATGCAGTGAAACTGCTGCCCAGGGGTCGATCCTGGCCAGAGTCCATCGTTTTGGTCCATATGTAATTCAATCGCACCAAAGGGTTAGAGACAATGCATAGGGTTGCATTTTGTAACTTTATAATTTTGGGTCAGCTCTTGCTTCGGTTATTCCCCATGCATACAAATCGAGCTTCAAATTATTTTGAACTAAGGTTACCTAACCAAATAGCATAGAACTATTTGGTTCTGTTTGTTGTTGTTTACTAGAAAACCCAAAATGGTCGTGTGAAAAATCTGCCTTTTTCCCCTATTTATTCTAATTTTGTAAACAGATTTAAAAAATATTTTAATTGAAAATTGTGGCAGGTTTCGCTATATTACTGGTTGTAACGAGGTATTTGATCATTTTAATCTATAAATATCTATTAGATTTATATATATGGAAATGTAAATATGTTTTTCTATGATTAAAGACTTAAAATTTGTGATCTTAAGACTTTCCAGATACAAAAATTATCTAGGAATAGTTATTCTAATTTTTGGTATTCTAATAAATTTGGAATTGAAATTTTTACCATAGGTATAGATAGCATAGATTTAATAGAATTGCATTTAATAGTAAAAATATATATATATGTAGCTGAAATTTATAGGGATAACCGTAGATATTGCCATTTCATAGTATGAGCAATATATGTGGGTCTAGGCCCTGCCCTTGGCTCATTAATCTGCATGACTATTGGCACTCAGAGGCCATAAATTTTGGCCTAATGCGACATTGACCCACAAAACCAGGCCAGGGGCCAGAAAATATCGCAGACGCAGTGCTAAGCCGCATTTTGGACGTGCACGGGTGAATGGATTCACCAGTTCAAGCTGGCATAACAAAATGCCATAGAGAGGAAAACTAAAGCAATCGAAAAGAAAAGAAACCCCAAGACGAACTCTGAACCAACCCCGGAGGTCAATGAAAAATCGCTTCAATTTTGAGGCAAAAATCATTAAATTCGTCACAAAAAAAATTGACGAAGAAAGAAATAGAATCCGTATACCTAAAAATTTGGGCATAAAAGGGAAAAACAGTGCGATGCTTGGGCAAGGGTTGCCCATCAAGACGGTATTCCCATTGTTTGCATTTCACCTCTGTGCGTAATTTACTGTGAACCCGATCAGGATCAAGAGAATCGAGGATTCCAAATTGAGAATTGAGCACCGAGTATGCCAAGATGCCAAGATCATCTGATATCTATTGGGGTTGTTCTGCCTAGAGTCTACTATATATGTGTGTGCGTGTGCAAAAGTGACATCATAAGACGTGACACATTTGAACTCGGCATAGCATCAAGCACCTCTGGCCTCAGCGTCCGTATGTCTGCCCTTCTGACTGTCTGTCTCGACGCTTGCAATTTCTTGTGCAAGGATTTTGCACCCTTTGATACCTGAACGGAGTTTTCGCTTTTTTCTATTTTATGTTCAGTGGCGTTATTTGATCGCTCGTAAATTTCTTTCAGCGATTGTAATCCGCCTCGCAAATTTTCGTACTGTGGGAATTTTCTTTCTTGCCAACATTGCCATTTCATTTCATTTAATTTCATTTCATTTCGTTTCATTTCGTTTTCCTTTTGCGAAAACTCATGATCGATGACTGTATAAGGTTTCCATCAACAGAAATTGTAATAGGGTTAAGTGTTTCCTTTTGCTAGGTAATGAAAGTTTTTCATATGTGGAAATATGATCTAAATAATTTAGCGAAAAGCCTAACAGCTTAATTAAAGGCTCAAGTTTTCATTTTGGCATTTTCACACTCATTTTCCCATGAAAAACTCGTTTTGAGGCAAATCGCATTATGGTTTCCCGCTTGACCGCAAATTAAAAACCAAGTGTTACGCCCATTTTCCACATTCTTTTGAGCTGGAAAATCTAGCAAATGAGTTTCCATTGTGTGTGTGTTTGTATTTATGTAAATTTTATTTATATATTTTCATTTTTATTGTATTTTTTTGTTGTTGATGTTGTTGTTTTTCTGTGTTTTGGCTTGACGCGTGCCCAGCTACAAGTTAACCCCTTAAATGACCCAACCGACCAACTGACCGCCTGACCATCTGACCAACTGACCGCGACGCACGCTTCAAACAAGTTTTCCAATTTTTTTCTATCTCTTTTGTTGCTGCTGTCAGCGAGTCCTGTGGCACGTGCAGCTGATTGAGTAATTGCCACTGACCATTCAAAATCCTTAGTACAAAGTTTTGATTATAATTCTGATTTAATAGTAGCCTGAATCATATAGATTCATAGTTTTCATTCTATTCAACTTGCTCAATCTCTCTCTATGTCTTTCTGTCTCTCTCAATCTCTCTCTCTCTATATATATATATATTCCTCTCTCTTTCTATCTCTCTCTAGCTATCTCCATCTCATTCTTTTAGCTGGACTTTTGCCGTGCCTTTATCATTCGATCAACCCTTTTTTTGCGCTGTTTGTTGTCAGCTTTTATTTTCATTTGAAATTTGTGTGATTTAAAATTTTTATAAATGCTACATTTCGCCAATGGAAAGGGGTAGCTGTAGCTACAGGACTATGTACATACTATACCCAGCATCCTTTGCGAAAGGATCATTGCCTGCCTGGCACATGGAGTGCGTTCAATTGTTTAGGACACGCATAACATAGAAACGATGCGTCTACCCGAAAAAACTATTTCCTCAGCTGACCTTCGTTTGCCCGCACAAATTTTGCTAAAAAAGTGCGCAAGGGAAAGAGAGTGAAGGAGATAGATAGACAATGGCAGTGATTGAGCGAGAGCGTGCTATTGAAGAGAGATATAATGCACGGAAGAGAGCGAAAGTCGCTCTTAAATTAATTTTAGTTATTTCAAAAATATATGACTATACTTTTTGCAATTTTGGAATTTTCTTGATAATCAAAAATTTGGCTTAAATTTTCTAAGTCAATCTGAGAATGGAATATCTTGACTTCACCAAAAAATTAATTAAAATGTTTATTCGCAATGGTACAACAAAGTATTTACAATAATATAGATCTTGGGTTGTTGATCAACCCTAAGCAGCAAAAAGATAAGTTTGAATTTGTTATACAAAACTAAAATATAACAGTTGGGTGAAAAATGATTAAGATTATTACATTAATTTAATTGACAGACGTAGGGATATTTACCAAAATTTAATAGGTTGCAGAGTAACGTTTTTATAATGTGTATTAATACCATCAACAATATTTTAAATAACAATAATATTACTTCATGTTCATACTGATTACTTTTAAACTAAATGATTTTAATATTTGGCAAGTATATATGTTTGATTGAAAATCAACCGGACGCTTATCTATAATAACAGCAGATTCATATAACATTTACGGATTTTTGCCGAGTCAAATCTTCTTCTTGGTAGTGTGTTGTTAGTGTCTATTTTATGTTACCAGGGCTCGTATATCTGTTTTTCATTTCTTTAGTCTCCGAACTTAACGTAACATAACATAGTAATTGGTAGAGCGTTGATGCGGCGGTGAATCAGGGGTGAATTTGTAGGGCCCTATGCTGAAACAATTTTGGGGCCTACCTAATTAGTGATCTGACAGTTTTTTTTTCGAAAACTATCTTCTATATTGATATCGATAAGTATTTAGATAAAATAAGGACATTGACATAATTTAATACATGTGACTTAGTTATGGTAAATAATTTTTTAAATCACCTTAGTTTACTATATATAAAATGCAAATTTTTTGTTTGCTTATGTCGTTTCAATTGAATTGATGTACATTTTCCGGATCTTTTAAATAGTGGACCTTTTTTTGCCTATGACGGAATCCTCTCACTTTTAAACACATTAATACAGAGACTATCTCTTTTCTCTTTGACTTCTTAGAACTTTGTATCTACGAAGCCCTGTGCTACAGCCCAAGAAGCAGTTAAAGTGAATTATTAGTGATAAACATATCTAAATATGGGTTGATTTCAAGAGATTGGTACGTTGCTGTTGTGGGTGACATAATTTTTATGTATTGTAAAGAACATATCTAAAATGCTCGATACATTTATGTATATATGTATTTTGTATAACACATTTCAAGAAATATGAATTTCGATTTCGCATATTGATATTTGCATTTATGGAGTTTCCCATGTGATCGCAATGTTCATTTGATATTCATTTCTCACACTGATTGCAATCAACTGAGTGGAAGGAATGCAAAAAAAAAACACTATACTAAACATAATATTATGCAAACCGTGCAGCGTTGCAAAGAGAAATGCATAAATTTTCCTCAGGTTTTCCACTGTCTGAAAGTTTTTGCAATGCCCATAAATGTAACCGAGAAAATCATTATGTAAAATCTGATGTCCTCATGTGAATTTGCATAATTTTGGCATTTTCAATTAAGCGGGCAGCCGGAAAGGTTCCGATTTCCGGTTCCACGTGTACGATAAAGGGATCTGGCACATTTTTGACTTGTGCCAATGTTATGCAAATTTCAATTTCAACTTCTACCTCGATGCTGCCGTCGTGAATCTTAACTTACCGCTGGGCCTGGAGGTTGTTGATTTGATTTTGATGTTTTGTTGTTTGGCATTAACCGTGTTAAATGTTAATTTTCCCTCAAGTGCCAGTAGTTGAGCCTAAGACGCTCCGTAATATACATAGATAAATAGAGAGAGTGAGAGAGAGTGAGAGAGAGAGGAGACAAAGAGTAATACATTGAGAGAGAAAAGGAAAGCAAGGGAACGAGTACGAATCCTTTAGCAGGGATTTGTGTGTTCCTTGGGCTCCTAATTGATTCTGATTAAATGTTCATGAATTTTGAATTTATTGATGTTTGTGCCAACTTCAAATTGATTGCAAATGTGCAAATATTGTCACGGCTTATCAGGGTGAGAATATTATGTTATATCTAACTAAAGATTAACCAAAATATGTGGGCTCTTACCGGAGTAAAAGTGGACACATTCATAAATAAACTGCAATGTGAAAATTTATGTAAATTTTCCTAGTTGAATTTAATATCTACGAGTGTATCTTATACTATATTGACAGATTTAGTTTCAATGCATTATTATATATGATTATTATATTATTTCTAATTTTGTAAAACAATTAAATTGTATAATTATTTGTATACTGAATAATGATTAAAAGCTTACAATATACAATATAATAGTTTTTATAAATTTAAGATTTGGTTAAACTTCAACTGAAGAAAGTTGAATTTATTAGGTATTTGACCAAAAAAACGGAATTGGCAAAACCAGTTCACATTGTTTTCTTAAACAAGAATCTCGGTATAACTTATAAAACACATAAGGTAATATTACGGATCTTACGAATCTGCACATATAACTCCCTATGTAAAAAAGTGGGGAAAGTTCAACCCTTTATATGCATATTGAATAGAAACAACGCAGGCAAATCAGAAAATTTATTAATTTCCCAAGCATCTTGTTTATGTAATTTGCAATATCAAATGTCAGAGTATTTTGCGGATTGGAAATGGAAAAACGAAAAAAAAAGGATTATGAATTGAAAAGATACTGCTGCTGTTGCGAAAAAAGCGTTGTACCCTTTTGCTCATAGAGGCAGAAAACCGTAAAACACTTTTTGCATAAGCGTAAGAAAATGAAAAATTGCATAGGTGCATCAACCCTTTATTGCAGTCTCTGTCCTTAAGCAGCCCGAAGGATGCTGCGAAGCCCGTAGAGCCTGCTGAGTTGTGTGGCAATTTTCACATAAATCTAGCGATTGCAAAAAATTTGTAGCAGCAGCTGACGTCATTAAGACGGCATTTGTCATTGATTTCCGTTAAAGGATTTGCCGTAAAATTGTATACTTTTTTGATAGGGTTTCTACTCTGCGAAATCTGAGACATTTCATTAGGGAAACGCTGCAAAGCCTTGATAAATGATCGATAGTTTTTGAAGGAAACGAAAAGAAAGTTAAAACTATCGAACGAAGAAACAATCATCAATCAAGCAAGGACATGGCTCAAATTACAAAGCTGTGAACAGTTTTAAGCTGATTTTAAAATCCTATACTGTTTTTAGTTTTTCGCCAGGAAAAATCACCCTTAATCAGCCCGTAAGTAAAAACCAAACGAAATGACCAACGCAACTTGACCTCTTGAGCCAGCAGCAGACTGTCAACATACGATCATATAGATCGTTTGCATATACGAATAGCTCTAGCTCATCTTCTTAATTGCTTTATTTGCAAACTGTGAAGCCACGGCCAAGAGAATATTATAATAAACAGCTCAATAAATTGTGTGAAAATGTGAGAAATTTTCCAAGCCTAACAGCGGCAGTACAACGGAGTTCGCTATATAATCTCTCCTATCCAAACTATTCGTAATCAAGTCAGGGCCAGCTGATCGTCATCATCTCTATCATCAATATCATTTAACCTAATGGACCCTGACCTTGGCCGGCTGCACTAAGCTGTGGCAAAAGTGTCCTTATGCCCGACTGCGTTTCGCAGTTACCTCTGCTTCCTTTCCATTTTCTTATTTTTCTTTAATTTCCCCCCTGTGATTGAGCCGAAATTGCAAGCCCTTTTATAGGGGTAGTTCCTTAAAATATAGGAATATTTTTGCGCTTGCATCTTGTGCAATTTTTATGCTTGAATGTCCAAACAAATATAAATCAAAGTTGTATAGGTAACACAATATTTGTTTTTATGTTTGCTTAGGCCTCAAGTTTATTCGGGAAAAAAGAAAAACGGTGTAGTAAAAAGAAGTTCAAATTTATATTGAAATAGCGAATAGATAGATTTAGTATATTTACCATTCAATCTATTTAATATCAAAGAATTGTTTATATCTTATTTTTTAATTTAATTTTATTAGATTTAATGAATAACTGGACTCATCTTAAGAACAAATAGAGACAATTTTACAAATTAATTATTAAAATTCTTTCATTTTGAATAATCTGGAGAAAGTGATATTGTACTACAATTCCACTTGAATTTCAATTCCACTTGAATTTTCAGCGGATTTCGAAGTATGACATATTTAATTGCCGTACAACGTGACTGGCAATTGTCAGGCCCTTGACACGCCCCATTTTGGTACTCAATTTGCATAAATTGTGCAAGTCATTAGGCAGCAGCTGCTCTGGTCGGAAAACAGCAAGGATATTGACATTGGCACAGCAAACGAGGGAGAGAATGAATATATGTGTTAAAGGACAGACATTGATTGAGTCTTAATGGGTTTTGTATGTTTTGACAGTTTAAGGTCAACTCAAGTGGACCACACTCAAGCGAAATGGATGACCATCAACGGATGCAAATATTTAAAGCAAGTTCAAACTACAGAACAGTATTAAATCATTATAACCATATACTCAACATCAAGTGCTGATGACAGATTTTATGGAATGATGATCAAGATATATTAGCTAGTTTGTATCTTTAATAGAAGAGTCATACTGTAGAAATGTATAGCACATAAGTCCCAGAAAGTAACAATAATTTTAAACAGAATTCCACTATTATCTATATATTTTTATGTGTATTATATTATTATTATAGTAGTATAGTATCATATAGTAATATTGTACAATGGAACTAATAGTTGTATATTTTGGAGAATGTGATGTTTTTTAGGGCTTATAACTTCTGGGTGTGAAGTATCTTAAGCCCGCTAATATCCCACAATTTTATGCGAAAACATTTCAAGTTGTTATATTAGCAATGTCTAATATCTGTGATTGTTTTCTTTAATTTCCCTTTTATCGAATATACATTATTTTCTTGCGATTTGTTTGTCTTCATAGAATCTCGAAGAAACTGAGATGTGATCATGATATCAATTTCTCTATAGAACCAAATCAGTATAATTGCGTTGGCGTTTGTTTGCCTCATTGCGCAACTGCCAAAACCACGTCTACGATTTTTCCACAAAATGAAAAATATAAAAAAAAGAAAAAGGGATTTTTTATAGAAAATATAGCGACCGTAGTTGAGAAAGGGAAAAATAAAAAAGAGGAAACCGATCCACCCCCAAATGAAAGGGGCAACAAGAGATGCCTAACAAGATGTTCGGCTGAGTTGTATTTATCTAAGCATGCTGCGTAATCCTTTTTGTAAGGATACGTCTATGTGTGTGGATATATGGATGTGTGTGTGTGTGTGTGTGTAAGTATAGATGTAGTTTAGGCTATGTGTATGTGTGCGTGGCTGAAAGGATTGCGCTGTAAGCGAGCAAAACAAAAATTGAGGACAAATGTTGGCTGGCACGTATCTCCGGATCTGCGCAGTGGCAGCTGGAGATGATCAGCAGAAAACCTAAGAAAAAGACAGAAGGTGACGGAGAAATGAGGAGAGGGAGAGGGACAGACTCGAGATAGAGCAGAAGGAGTAGAAATGTTGAAATAACATTAAAAAATGATATTTGGGATACGCTGGGGCGCCGCCGTTTGTTGTGACGATGTAATAAGATTATATGATTCATATTTTTTTTATTCTTTTTTTTCATATTTTCCTTTTAAAGTTCAGAGAACTTTGGCTGCTGACCTGAGACAAACGCAAGAATAAGGGTTGCAAAAACTGAATTGAAGGGAAAATCAAACAAAAGTTGCAACTCTTTACACATTTTTCATTTACCTGGATATGCTGTACTTTTTCGCAACATTTTATTAGAAAAAGAGGCTAAATATATGGCAGGAAAAAAGTATCTTATAACATTATAATCTATCATTAATTTTAATATTATCATTAGACGAAAAATACTTGAGGAAAATGTCGTGAGAAAATCGCAAATGATCGTAACTTGAGTTCTTATTTTTTAATGATTCTTTGGCATCTCATAAGGATCATCAATCAAGTTCCGTCAGGACACTCGCTGAAAAGACAAATATTTTATGATAAATTATTTTGGCTAAGTTCCATTCGATAGTTTTTCGACTTGAAATGCGTGAACATTTTCTCTCGGCTAACAATTAATTCTATTGAAGTTCATTAAATCGAATCGCCAAATCAAATATCAGCTGCACCTTAAATTAAAAAAAAAAAAACGTTTTTCCCATTTTATTCCCTTACCACTCCAGCACACCTTCCTTTAACGGTGTTACAGTCGCATTTACTATATACGCCGTTAATAAATTATGCTAATTTTTGCCAGGACCTGATGCCTACGGAAAACGCATTTAACAAATATTAGCATAATTTTGGCACAGGCTGTGACATATAGCAAATATCACGGATACGGCCAGTGTTATGCAAATCGACCTGTGCCCTGTGCCGAAGGAAGGAGGGCGGAAAGAGGGTTACGACTACAGTAACAGTAACAGTAACAGTACCAGGAACAGGAACAGTAACGGGCAAAGCGCACGCGCGCCTTGTGGAAATTTATGCAAATCAGCAACAGAATATACGTAGCAAAGCAGGGAAAATCGATTGGCAAAGGGGCGGAAATCGAACGTCAATTGATTTGAAAATGCAATGGATATAGAAAAAGCAGAGCTGCCTCTACTCCGCTCTCTCCTGTTCACCTATATTTAGCTCAGCTCAGCTCTGGTTTGTCACTTGGTTAGCGAATTGAGATTGAAGTGGATTTACCAATTGTTGCCATAATTGAG
>JBANCZ010001613.1:0-20308 GCA_037040025.1 Sphaerogastrella javana | reverse complement strand
AGAGAGAGAGAGAGAGAGAGGGAGAAATAATTTAGAAGACTAGGAGATTTTAGTTAGTGTTTACGTTGTTGTTGTAGCCGCTGTTTCAGCTGTTACTAGCGGCATCGGCATCGGCATCGGCTTCTGCTGCTGCGCTGCGCTGTTATATGGTTCGTGTGCCGACTGCCGATTGCCGATTGCCGATTGCCGACTGTTTGTCATTCTGTCGTGAGTCGTCGTCCTCGTCTGTTGTTGTGTGTCGGCAAAAGGAAATTGTAAGGAATTGATGTGTGTTGATTTAATACTAGATGTAAAACAATCAAAATCAAGCATACAAATGCCATACACATACACATACACATACACATACACCATATACATATACATGTGACAACTGTGTGCACAGTGGTTGAATGTCTTTGATTAAACGGACCAAATGCCAGGCAACAGCTGATTGGAAAAATTAGAAAATAAATATTGTGTAGCATTTAAATAGCGGCAGAAGAACAGCTGCAGGAAGTACATATGTGTGTGTGTCTTTCACTATCTCTCTCCTTTCTTTCTCTCTCTCTCTCTCTTTCTCTCTCTACCTCTGTGTATGTGTGTGTGCGAAAATACACATGTAGTGAGTATGTGTAAGTTTGTCTGTGTGTGTAAGTGTGTAGTAATAAAAACCGGACAACGTGCGATCGATTTTTGGAGCTTTACAGTGGTTCGAATACAAGGAGAATGTTGTGCAAATTATTTAACAAAGAGCAAAGGTTGAATATCGCTTGTAGTTGTAGTTGTTATACATTACAGTGTTTAGTATATCAGTTTGAGGGAAAGCCTTGATATATTGACCATAAAGCTTTAACAACATATGCTAAAGCCATATCGAAAACAAAAACAAAACAGAAACAAAAACAACTGCAGTAACAAAGTTAGCGGTTTCTCTCTATCTCTCTCTTTCTTTCTCTCTATCTCTCTCCCGCTCTTGTTCTCTCTCGCGCTCATAAGCGTAAAATGCTTGACAAATAAATAAACAAACGGCCACTAGAGATAATGAAATTTGGAATGGCACGGAGAACAAGAGAGCAGTAATGCCAACAACAACAATAACAAATTGAAGCAGAAGCAGAGAAGAGGAAGATGATGATGAAGAAGAAGCAGCAAAAGCCGCAAAATTTAAGGGGCAAAGAGCAAATACGGCGGCAGCTGCCAAAAGTTGCCAACAATAACAATAACAAAAATAAAAACAAAAACAAACACCAAACACAAGCAGAATGATAGCGAACGAATGAGAGATAGAGATAGAAAGAGATGGAGCGAAAGCGAAAAAAGCGTATAAAAGCTTCTCGGCCACAATACAACAACAAGCAACTGCGTTCACAGCAAGGCTTAGCACTAGTGATGGAAACAGAGCTTCGACTTGCCGTATAACAGTTGCAAGAGCAGCAAAAGCCGAACATCGAATGCTCATAGCAACGGCACCTACCGACGGCGCCCGAACCGACTCGTCGCCTCGCGAAATTTCGCGGCGCTGCGCTGCTCTGCTCAGCTCTGCTCTGCTCATAAGCATGAACGATGATGATGACCAGTCGCAGTCGCAGTCGCTGTCGCGGTGTACAGTGGTTCATATCAGATTAAATGAAATGAAATGAATGCTTTGATTTTTTTTAGAAGACAAAGCGGATAGCGTGCTCAAATTTATTTATTTAGTTAGATGTTGTATATTGGAACTAATGAGAGTTTTTTTTTAAGAAGAGTGCTTAAAAGGCACATGACATCATTCATTACTCATTGATCATGTACATTTATAATGGAAATAATTTAAATATTTTAATACACAATTGAATTTTTTTTCGTTATGTATAGTATTGAAAATTACACTTTCGTTTATTTATTAAATATATATATAATAAAATAGAAGAATAAAATTGCAAAATGATGATTTCTATTGATTTACTTCCAACTTAAAATTAATTTCTTAGAGTTTTACACTTTGCAAAAAATTTCTTAATAATTGAATACATTGAATTAATTCAAATCTTTTAATATAAAGCTAAATTTATAAATTATATAATTTTATTTACATATAATTATTATATATAATTTGTTTTTAAATAAAAATACACAATTTTCTTGCCACTGTGCAAAACCGCTATTTTAGCTGGAAGCTCCTTGTGAGAGAGCGAAGCACACATCGGCAAGCGTGTCTAAGTAACGGAGCCATCCGAAAGAGAGAGCGAGAGCGAGAAAGGGAAATTGAGAGATTGCCGAAGCCGAGCGCAGGTCGCTGTAGTCCGTGCTCCGTGGTCCGTGTGTTTTGTAGCACAGTTTAAAGTACGCATTGCGATGAATTTTCATTTCAGTTTAGCTAGAGACATCGTCGTGTAATGAACAGAAGCTCTGCGAGCAGCTGCAAATCAACGGCGTATCGACGGCAGAATTACAGTGCGCAAATACAAATAAGAATAAAAACTACAACAAAAAACAAATCCAATTCAAATTCGAATTAAAAACTAAAGTCATTGAAAAGGCAAATATTAAAAATTGAATTAAAAATAGAAACAAGTGCATTTCAGTTCTGTTCTGCATATTTAAGAGCAGACAATCTACTATTACTACACACACACACTCGCACACAGCATACCGCACACACACACACACACACACGTATGCTAAGACTAAAAAAAAATAGTTGATATAATCGTGTGAGATTCTTGTATTTGTGAAAAACCTCAGTGAAATCGAATTATAAATAAAACAAAACAAAACAAAAAAAAAAAGAAAAGGAAAAATCAAACAAAATTTTTGTAAATTAAATTTTATGATTAATACAAAGCAGCCAAAAGTAAACAGTGTCATGTAGCGCGAGCGAGCGAGACAGAGAGAGAGAGCGAGCGAGAGAGACAGAGAGACAGAGAGACAGAGACAGCGAGAGTAAGCACAACGCACAAAGCTCAAGGTAAGCAAATCTTTAAGCTCCAGCTTCTTCCCCTTTCTTTTTTTTCTCTTTTCTCCTCTTTCACCTGGGGCTGTTGCTGTTAGCTTAAAAGTGGAAACATCATAAAAAAAAAATAAAACAAAAAAATTCCCTCACCTTTCTCCTTTGTCCCGTTGGGCTATGATGCCGATTTTTGCATTTAACGATTTTTGATGGGTTCCTTGATCCGTAAAGTCTTTAGCAATTTGGAGCACGCACACACTTGTACTATGGCTGTGTGTGTGTGTGAGTGTGAGTGTGATTATGGCTCGAGTAAGTGTCCTACAAATTCATAATTCGCCTGTTTATATACACTTTGGCGCTGTATGTCTGTGTGTGTGTGTGTGTGTGTGTGTGTGTGTGTGTGTGTGCATACATTATATATGTATGTGTGTGTGTATAGCAAAAGTCTACAAGTATTGGTGGCTTATTGAGTGGCAGCGGCGTCGGCGGCGTCGGCAGCTGCCTCAATGTCTACCCGCTTGTGCTACCTGTCGGAAAAGTCCAAAAAGTGAGCAGCAAGTGAAACATCAGACACAGCAGCAGCAGCAACAGCGAAAGCGAAATTTAGGATACACACACGCAGAGAGAAAGTCGCACACACATACACACATACAGACTATACAGTTATATTGTAAATATATGTTTTTTTTTTGCACGTAGTCTCCATAACTTCCGCTCGGTCGGCTCACGCGCACACCTGCACTCACACACACACACACACACAAACACACACACACACACTCACTCATACACACACTCATACACTCACTCACTCATACACTCACTCACTCATATATACACTCACATATGAAAGCAACATTTAAAATTCTGATGAAAATACACTTTTTATATTCGGTATACATTTTTGGCACGTTCTTTAGCTTGTCTTTTGCTTCATCTGTTTATTCGCTTTCCTTTGCCTTTTGCTCAAGCTTTAGCGCTTACGCTTATCATTTTGCTCTGCCAACTCTTTCACGTAAATATAAAACGATACTTTAAGGTAGAGGGATTAACTAAAAGCAGAGATCCACAAAAACAAATGTATATTTTAAACTATTTTAAATATATATTATTATTAATTGATAATTGTAAATGTGATCAGACGAATATAAAGGGAAGAAAATTAAGAATTTTTCAATAATTATTTTATAATGTATTTAAATTATTTTGATTTAAATAAATTACATTTCATTTCATTCAATTCTAAGGTCATTTTCTTAATTATATACTTCTTTTTAAAGATAGATCAAGCTATAGTTATACCACAAGTGAGATATAGCACCATGAGTATGAAATACAGATGGCTAATGATTTAATTTCTATATTTAAGACTGCAATATAAATTACAAACAACAATAATTGGTAACACTAACAGGCAACACTGTTTAATTTAACCTAAAATGAAATGAAAATTTATTTATTATTACTATTTTTTTTTAAATCTCTCGACACACAAACATTTCGCTTAATTCAACTGTCGATTTATCACACTTAACCCAGCATAAGCATAAAACACAAATAAACTGAAACAACAACAGAACACATAACATATATGGTCGTCATGTCGTATCATAACTAACTATCATAACTATGATGATCTCGCTGATTACTGAACGTTGATTAGTTTTACCGATTGAGCGAGACACATGCAATTGCGTGTCTGTGCTGCCGTTTTGTTCTATTTAACTAGTTATACCCATTGAAATGGGCAACCGAAAGGTATATACGTTATATGATACATATAATACAAAAGATATATGGTCATACATTTAAATTAAACGAGTATAACTATGAAATTAAAGGAGTTTAGTGATTGCATTAGGAATTGAAATTTGTTCTTAAAATTTTTAATTAATTTGCAGTCCATCACACTCGACTGCAGCTCTTTTACATATTATTACTATACGAAATATTTGATTTGATGCTGTACCGTGGTCCCAGCTGCAATTAGGGGCTGTTTACATTCTATGGACCTCTCATAGACAGACAAATGCAAAATTCTGACCGACTAGACATCGGAATATACAAAAATCCGACAATTCGTAATACGAAATAGTTGAGTTTTATTTGTATGTTTTTGGTCAGTTCTACGAGAAGATCTTTGATGTGTGTGTACTGCATTTTATATTGAGATTTATGTGCATACAAAATAAAAACAATAAAATTCATTTTGCAAAAATGAAAACAAAAACAATAGTAATTTTTTGTTGTTACATTTCTGAAAATAATAAATAGAAACGTGTGCATTTTTCTGTTTTGATTATTTCAGTTTGTTTTGTAAACATTTGCTTTTCTTTTATAAACAACATAATTTTTGTTTATAACTTTACTTATTCTTTTGTACTAAAAATAAATGTATATTTTATAGAAAACCCAATCAAAAGTTCTGAAAGTGTTGTATATACGTTTGATTTGAATTGGTTTGGCGAGTGCAAATTGCATTTGGTTTCCTGCGTACGGTAATGATATAGCATTATCGCAACAAACACGAAATCACTTGAATTATTATCATGCGTTGCATTTCTGGAACTGAAATTGGATTTGGAATTGCAGTCGACTTCCGCTTGGCATCAGCTCAGCTCATATATCTAAAATGCCGCACAATTGTTAGCTCCCTGAAATGTTGATCCCATTCATTATCTCATTCGCTTTCTCTCTTGCTCTCACTCTATCGAAATGCATACACACGGACAGACAGACAGACATATAAGGAGAGACAGAGAGGGATGATGAGGTGCAGCATCATTTGGTCAAATTAAGCGGAGATTCATTCAGCTTCGGGGTCCGCTGTCCACTGTCTGTGTTGTCTGGTGTTGGGTTTTTAGCTCACAATGGAATGCACTTTCAACTAGAGGTAGTTGTATGCCTATACACATATATATATAGAGCATTATCAGGCCCCCTTTGTGATAACAATTGCAGTCTATGTGAATGCGTGAATCGCAGTCGCCGCTTTGCCCCGAGATTTAATTGAATCAATTTGATAATATTAACTTACAATGGAGCTGGAGCGGACTGAACTGAAGCGTGGGAGAGCTACTCAAATGGCTTAAAAAAAAAAAATATGAAAAAAATAAACATAATATATTGTGAAGTAAATGCCAAAAGTCGGTGTCTCTGCCATTGGCACTGTCTCCCATCTCAGGATCTGCATTTGCTCATATTTTATTTCATTTTACTTTATGCTTTCCTTTTCTCACAAATCACACAACAAATAAAGAACACAAGGGCACAAAGCTTAAAGCGTGAAACACTTGAGAATTGTTTTGCACTTTTGTTGTTGTTGTTGTTGTTACTTTTATTATGCTGCTTTTTTGTTGTTGTTTTTCATTTCCCGTTCCCTTTCCCACTCTTTCGCGCTCTCTTTCTCTCTGTGTTCTCTGGCGCGACTCAACGGGATTTCGCTGGCTCAAATAATATTTCTTTTCTCTTGTGTTTTTCTTTTAGGTTTTCGTTTTTGTTTTTGCTCTTTTCCCCTTAGGTTTGTGTGTGTCGATGGATTTGTCCTGTTTTTTTTCTTCTTTCTTTTTTGGCTCTGCTTTTTGGCTGGCGTGTTCTGAAATCGAGCAACACACACATAAAACTCATATTTGGCAAGCAGCAGGCACATAAAAAAGCGAAAAAACGAAATATAAATATGCAAATAAAATGTCATTAAACAATGCGAAGAGGACAAGCTACAAACACACCATAAAAGGAAAACAAAAATATTATATATAGTATATATATATGTAATACTATGCAAGTTAACCTCATTCGTAGTATGGCCTAAACGAAGCTGAGGCAAATTCTGCATATCTACATACCCTATACCCTATACGGAGAGCAAGGGGTGTCCTTGCGTTTGTTTCATGCGACTCTTTGGCGCAGCATTAAAACGCAATTTTATTGCATGTCCTTGGGGGTATTGGGAGTTCCGTCCACCATCATTGTCTTAAGCACAACAATGACGGCAGCGGCGACAACCCCGACAGCCCCGACAACCCCAACAATCCGAAAAACACCAACAAAATCATCAAAGCAGAACTAAAGGGTGCCGGGGCCAGACAAACACTAAACCTTCGGGTTCTAGCTTTGGGAGAAAGAGAAAGAGAGCGAGAGAGGGGGAAAGAAAAGAGGGGGAAAGGAAAGAGGAGGTAGGGTGCTGTATAAAAGCGAGAAACTGTTGTTTAGCAGTTTTAGTTTTATGCTTGTTGTTTTCCTCCTTTTTCTCTGCGGCTCCTTCATCGTGTACCTCTTGTGCATATGTATATGTCTCTGGCTACTTTTATTGTTTTTCCCCCACAGTTTGTTTTCCCCGAGGCCATTGCCTGGACGATAATAATACGATTTGTTGTCTACTGCAGGCTCATTAGATTTTATTGTTTTCTTTTATTGAAATACAGTTGCACTTTCACCATACAAGCGGCCATTGCTACGCATAGAAACAAACCACAAAAGAAAACCCAGAAAACTCTTAAAGAGCAAAGAGCTTTAAATTACACTGAATTTTCTTTGTACATGATAAATATACAGGATATACATAGGATATAATGGATGACTGCAGTAATTTAACTTGTACATTATGTGTTTTACATGCATATAGTTAATCACTTGCATAAACAACTAACGGACTAACAGACTAAGAGACTAACAGACTGACAGACTAAGAGACTAACAGATACATATATTTGTGTATACTGTATAGTTGGTATATATCCTGCTGAGCTGGGAATATAATGCCTGCCTGGGCATAAAAAGTAGCCAAGGGTAAAATAAAAGCAAGCGGTATAGTATTTGCCGCACTCTGGCGAAATAGGGGCGAAACCTGAGCTTGGCTAAGCTGAGCTGAAGTTCTGTTGCGTCTTTGGGAATACGCGGCGTATGAGCGTTTTTTTTTGTTTCGCTTTTGCTACACTTTGTTTATCTACGTTTATTGTTGCTGTTGCTGTTATTCTTGCTGTTATTGACTTTAAGCTTAAGCATAGATTAAAGCCCACCTACTTGGCTTTTATTTAAGAGATTTTCTTTTCATTTAAATTGCTAGGGAAATTAACGGACGACAGAAAGGCAGGATGAATGGTAGACTAGCAGACGAAGTTAATAAATGTGGCTAATTCGATTATTTATGGCTGTAAATTAATAAATAAATGATTTGACTGTTGATGTTGATGTTGTTGATTTTGTGGCGTAATTACATGAATTTGACTAATTGACAAACGCGATAAAATAAATATACATAAATAATAGACAGACATAATTGTAATTATTGTTGCAGAAAACAGACAGACCAACAGACAGAGAGAGAGAGAGAGAGAGAGACAGAGGAAAAAAAAAACAGAAACAGAAACCGAATACAGCGAATGGAATGAGTAAGATAATTGCAGCAGATGGCAATTAAATTTCCATTTGATATGCCCACGCGCTGTAAATTTCAAATTAAATAAATAAATCAGGCAACGATTCCAGTAGAAGTTCCACCACCAGTTCCAGTTCCAGTTCCACTACCAGTTCAACTCACAATTCAGTTCATTAGAGCTGAATTGAGTTCAGTTTGTGGCATACGCTTAAGCAGTCCAATTAAAACTCTTACGCTCTTATGCACTTAATTATAATTATCATTATGGCAACATTATTACTATCACCATCTCTTGATGTGGTCGATGCATATTGTAGTTGTTGTTGTTGTTGTTGTTCGCTTGTCTACCGAGCTATTGATGTGTGAATGTTGATTGTGTGCATTATTATAATATTATCTTATATAATGCATGTCAAGTCTCTGTGGCTGTGACTATGGCTGTGGCACAGGGCGTATGCTTGATGTGCGGATATGAGACTGCAGATGCTTTCACTGATATTTCAAGTAATTAGTTACATCTGATATCTGAATGGTGTACGAAGTCGATACTCTGACATTTTGTGTATTGTCCAGGGTAGTCATTGTGCTGATTTTATGGGCTGGAAGAGCAAGCGCAGCATCAATTTGCTGTGACTGTGACGTCATAAGTTTGTTGGATCCACACTTTTATTATGATTGCCCATTGGGCAATGGCTGCTTTCAATTCCTTGCGTCATGCCGTATGAAAGCCCCTTTCACATTTCACATTTGACATTTTACACAATCTCAGGCCGCAAAAGCAAAGGCAAAAGCAAAGGCAAAAGCAGAAAGCAAAAAGGAGCAAAAGAGGCGGCAAAAATGATGTCCACACTTAATAATCAACCACATAGGGCATAACAGCGGCGAACGGCAACCTCACATTGTATAGGTCGAACATGACGTATACTTAATGTGTATACATATTTTATATCGTACACTTGAACTGTCGCATTACATAGACAAAATCATGGTACTGAATTTATGTTACTAATATTTTATGTAATTAAAATGAACATCATGTACTTTATGGATTAGATCTTCTATTTAATATAAACTATAGCAAGTTCATAAATGAAAATATTAAAGCTGCTGATGATAATAATATGATATAGTTAAATATCTTGTAAATCTACTTCATTCCGACCATATTTTAGAATTTGGATTTCAGCCTAAACTACAATTAAAATCAATTGTACTAATTGCTTATAAGACACAAAAATTGTGCCGACTCTTTTATAACAACAATTGCAGGTTGCATGTTTCCATTTAAGATTTTATTGGTTGTTCTAAGTTTTATTTTCATGGCATGTGTGTAAAATGCCTGCAATGCATCAAAATCCATGAATGTGCATCCTGCAATGCATGCATTACTCTTTCATCGAATTGCATATGTAGTATGATGTATATCGTATATCGTGTTTGATGCACTGGAACACCATAAAAGAAATAACGTCATTTCATTTAGATCGAGTCAAGAGTTTGGCGCACGTTTTAGGGTCGTGCGTCGTTTATGTACGTGCTCTCGTTGGCCTTTGCACCAGGAGTTCAATCCGGACACGGACCTGGTCTACATACACCGTGCACGGTTAGCGGTTTACGATACCCGGCTCACGGTACAGGGTACGCGGTACACGGTAAACGACACCCGTTAAGCGACAGCCGGATTGAAGGTGTTTCACTGTGTTAGTGCCGTCACCGCAGGTTACTTAATAAAAAGTTGGGTAGACAAACTCAGTCAGCAGTCACTTAGGCAGGAAGTAGGAGGCAGGCAGTCAAAAAATTGAGACTGGCTGATGTGACTGCTGTTGCTGTTGCTGCTGTTTGGCAGTTGGCTTGTTCACATTTATTTGATTATTGATTTTCACTGGCTGCGTCCTCGACTCGACGGCTTTAAGTGCAACACCATATATAGTGCCACCCATGAGTAACTCGAGACTCGAGGAACACACACAGCAAGAAAGAGAGAAAGAAAGAAAGAGACAGAAAGAGAAAGTAATAGAGAGAGAGATAGAGTAGAAGTGGGAAATAGTGAGATAAATGGAGTGAAAATGGGCTGGGAGCGTGGGGTGGGAGACAAGAGGGAGTACAGTGTGCGCTTCGGTATCGCTCGAAATTCGCATATGTCTTCGACTTGGCGGTGATATCATCAAGGTCAGTTTCCAGCAAAATGAGCCGAAAGCAAACGGTGCGCAAAAAGCCCGAATACCCCTACTTACCCACAAGTATATACACATACACACACACACAGGTCGCACTAAATTGAGCGTCTCAGCGTTAACGAGGCGCCGGCGGTGCCACTAATGTCGTGGCCGGATGTAGCCACGCGGCACTTGTTTAATGATGGGTCACATCTGACACGACCCTCGCTTCGTGTGTCCGTCTCCACGTCTCCTATCCCATGTCCCATGTCCCCGTTCCCCTGTCTCCTGTCCATATCTGCCACATGCGGTGTGTACCCGTCGAGCAAGCAATAAACGCGTCAAGCGCCAAGCGGCAAAAGTAAAATTCTACAGTGGCTGCCCTCTGACACCGCACACTTTCTGCTCTCTGTATGTGTGTGTGTGTGTGTGTATTTTTAAGAGTATATATGTGTGTGTATCTTTGCGTATGGAATGTATATTGTAGGTTGAGTTTATGCATATTGCGCATCCTTAAAAATAATCCCATATTCGTATTCGTAAGTCAGAACATTAAGCCCATTCTATAGTTAGAACCCAATTAAAATTATTATTATATATTTAGATAAATGTTTTATTTTAGTGAAATTCACGTATAAATAATTTAATTTAAATTTAACAAAAAGGATCCTATGGTATTATATTATATAAAAAGATAAAAAAAGAGCGATAGAGAGAGGGTAACTAAAGTTGTGCTTGACTTAAGAGGCTTCATGAGAACCTTTAAGCTTTCGCCATGTTTTTCTTTTTTATTTTTTTATTAGCTTCATTTTTTTGTATTTTTTTTATGAGCCGCTCAAAACGAATAGAAACATTTGTTGTCGTGTGCTCGTTTCGATTTGTGCCACGCCTGCGTATTTATTTTATAGTTTGCCTGGCGCCAGGCATTTTGGCTAATGGCTGCAACATTGTCTCTTGCTCCTCTCCTTCCTATCTCTCGCTCTTCCTTTCTCTTTGTCACTGTCTCTCTTTTTCACTCTCTCTCTATCTTTGTTGCCAGTTGGCAAAAGGTCAACTGCATAACCGCTGATTGAAGATACACAATGAGAGAAAATTCAACAAGAAATTTGTTTTAGTCAGTCTCAGTGTTTCCATTTCAAAAATAAACTTGGTTTTTTTTTTTGTGTTTCCTTTTCATAACCCGAGGTTGGGAGGTAAGTGGGCTGCGATATTTATGTGTAGGTTGGTGACACAACAAATCACTTAAAGCTTAACGAAAGACATTGATTGGTGCTATGCGAATGCCAATCAATTATTTTGTTTTTGGCATTACTTTAAAATGCCTGGCGAAAAATCCACGCATTTTCATCGGTCCTACAATTTTCAATTATCTTTCATTGTGAATAAATTCAACGTGAATTTAAAGTGTCAGCTGGTTAGTTATCGGGTTGCTATCTCTGTTTGTAGCTGTGCCACTTTATCGATGGAGTGACGCCACCCCGTGGACAACCCTCTTCAACTCATCAATTAAAACTATAGACTTTTCTACCAGCTGGGACAAAATATATACACACACACACACACCGGTGTATACACGCTTAACGGTGAAGTTCACTAAACGAAAACACAAACAAACGAGGCATCCCCGTGCCTAAGCCAGCCAGGAACCCCCAACCGCCGGGCACGGCCACCTCCACTTCGTTAACCCAATTGTTTTCGTTTTGTCGTTGCCTCGTTTACCCTTTGACTTTCAGAGTTCGTTTTTTCTTTGCTTTGTTTGCTTTTTTCGGCTGCCTCTGTGTATCTTTTTTGGCTGGCAAAAATTTTCGCAATATTTGGAAAACGAACGCAAAACAAAACAAACAAAGTAGGCGTATAGCCCCGTACAGCGCAGGTAGTGCAAGGTGCTGGGGAGAGAGATGGAAAACAAGCAGCCCAACCTTTATTCAAGTGACCTTTCCACAGTCAAGCTGATACCCTTCATTTTCCTCATTCAGGCAGTGCCCGCATACATTTCACCTGTGCACCAGCGTCCTTGTCACCATCACCATCACCATCATCATCATCATCATCATCATCAGCAACAATAACATCATTGTCATCATCATCATTTGTTTCGTTATAGGGCCCGCAGGTCCTCTGCTACCCCGCCTCAACCACAGTTGCTGCAAAACTTTGAAAATTATAATTTAATTTGAATGTCATTAAAATTGTTGCGGCTTGGGCTTACCACACCCACTGTGCTGTTTGCTATTTGTGTGATTCCCCGGATAGAATCATTATAAACAGGCTGAAATTAATATTATTTTCAGCTCTTTAATAACCCTTTTTTTCACATTGCGAAAATCAAATTATATATATTATTCATTTAATATTAATTCCATAAAAAGGTCGTCTACATACAATTTCTGTTAAACGGTATGAAAATTGATAAATTTGTATATTCTAAATAGACTTATAAATGTGTATAAATTTAAATTTAAAATATTCTTAAACTATGGCAAAAGTTTCACTTTAATCAAAACGAATATTTCCATAATTTTTTGTATGAGATAAACCGATTTCAAGTACTTAAAATATTCTCAGTTTAAGTTACAATATATAGTTTGTTTATTACACTATTATGTTATGGTTGCCAATGAGAGCACGCTCGACTGCAGCATGCTGTCGCTGGCTGTGAAAGACAGAAAATGTAATATAAAATTTGCAGCGACAGCTAAAAACGGGAAGCATAAATTGTGTGTGTGTGTGAGTGTGTATGCCATGAAAATTAAATAAAATGAATGAAACTTAATTTCAAAACTGACGTTGCTTACTACAGTTTGTGTACAGTACAAACTTCCCATCCCGTGCTTACGCATAAAAATGCGCATTTTTATTAAAAAAATTAATAAAAAAAAAAATGAAATAAAATAAAATGAAATAAAAGTAGGAGAATACGGTGAAAAGTTTTAGTGAAGCTGCCAAGTGGAAATGTGGAAAAAGCAAACGACGCAGAAAAACTGCTGCAGCCGCAAGAAATTAAGAAAATATTCACTTTAGGCATTGCGCCTTATCTGTAGATAGCAGTTGTGCTAACCACGCCCCCTCTCCCCCTTCTCCCACTGCATAGCATCCCATCAACTTGGCAAATAGAAAAACTTGAACAAGCTAAGAAAAGCAAAGAAAAAGCTACTCAAGACCCGAGTGCGGGAAATTCACTGAACAGACGTTGTCAAGTAAGTTTAAAAGAAGTCCAAATAATAGAGTGTAACTTCAGGAAACTGCTTTTAGTTAGGTTCTTCCAATAAAGTTGTCAACTCTAGTATAGACTTCATTTTAAATAATTTCAGACTTTCTTCAAATAGAAAAAAAAAAAACAGAAAAAATACTGATTTTAACCAAAGATATTATTTTATAACACAATTCAGTGTTAAAGTTATTCGAGAACCTTGTACTTTAATCCTTGGATTCTTAAGATCAGCTTCAACTGCACGAAAAACAAAAATATTTTCTTTAAAACTAAGGGCAATTTAGTAGAAATGCAGTGGGCAACGCATTAGGAGACGACTTAATGCCATTTTAATTGCAACTGCAAAATAACATTTAAATTAGTGCGGCGCCAGGAAGTACTGAAAGACAGTGGCAGGACGACGAGTTGGCGCTAGCTGCCATGTGGCAAGTGGCGAGTGGCATGTGGCAAGTGGCAAGTGGAGTTATTATACAATAAAAAAGAGTACGACTGGCAGACGATAGCTTAGGCTAATGGGCTGCCATCATGCAAGCCAAGTCTGAGTCGTGCTGCATTTACGTTTCCCATTCAAGGACAAGGCATGAGGAACTAATGCATACATATACCTATATACATATATACACAAATACATAAACATATGTAAATTATGCATGTTATTGTATGTACCACAATATATACCTTAAAATTATATATGTATATGCATTTAATATTAATTGATAGTAAAAAGTCATAGATTTAAAATGATTTCGAGCTTGGAAAGCTAGTTAGTTTAATAGTAGAAAATATAAGTTTTAATCTTCACTAAAGTGTTCAACTATAGATTATATATAATATTAAGTTTTCATATCAATTACAGCATTCTTATTGATGTTCATGTATATTTTAATAATGTTTTTGAATCATTGAAGATCTCATAAAAAATATGTTATATCAACTTTTATGCATTAGAAGGAAGCTTAAGTTTTTTTCTGGGTTAAATAAGTAAGAAAGCGATATGGATAAAGAGAGAGAATACTATAAAAGAGAGCATTGTCAGAGGAAAATTGCAAGAAATATTTGCGTATGATATTAAAAGTGGGATTCCTTTGGATTTCTGCTTTGATATTTATGGCGCTCAGCTCAGCTGTAATTGACAAATCAAGTGACTCGCTCTCAACATACATATAATAAAAAAAAAAAAATGCAGGCAAGCATAAAATACACGAAGATGAAGCACATGATGAAGCCGTAGAGGTAGAAAATACGAGTATGGAAATATATTTAACGATGTTGCCTAGACATAAGGAAGGAATATAGTCAAGCCAAGCCAAGCCGGGCCAGGCAGTAGCTGCCTTAGAAAACGATACACAACACTTGAGTGCAGCCTGTGAGTGGCCCCGATATGAACATAAACCATATTCATAAGTGTGTGAGTGTGTGACTGTGTGTCTCTCTCTGTGTGGGTGTGTGATAAGTGCAACTGAGACGGGGCACTTGAAAAAAGTAAACTTTGAATGCAAAAACTCAGAGAAACTAGAAACGAGGCAGCCTCCAATTTTGCTTTTGCTATTGCATTTCAGCTCGAGTGGTAAACACACACACACACACTCACACACAACCAGACAGACAGACAGGCATATACTATGCAGATGCGTAAACATGGCTAAATATTGTAGCATACACAAACGGGGCCAAAACCGACAAGCACCCAAGTCAAGTCAACATGCACTTGTGGCAGCTGCAACAGCAACAGCAACAGCAACTGAAGAAAAGAAACAAAAATTAAGCTGACAAGTAGCACACACATACACACACACACACACACACACACACACACACACACACATTCCATATATGTACAATGTGACTATGTTGGTGTTGGGTGGGTGAAAAAGGAAACTAAGACAAATAACTTAATGCCTTTTCTATTTGCAGTTCAAACAATAGAGCCGCAGCCGGAGAGACGCAACAAAAGTGCAACAGCTGCAGCAGCGCACACAAAAAGCTCAAAAGTCAAAAACTAAACGAAACTCAGACTGCCACAGAAACAGAGACAGCACCGACAAAAAGACAGGGAAAGAGACAGACACATAGACAGAGACAGACACAGCGACAGAGACAGAGAAAGAGACAGAGACAGCGAGAAAGACAGATCTACAGGAAAGAGGAGGAAGGCAGGCAGGCGTGTGGAAAGGCTGAGTGGTAGCTAGCTTGGAGTGCTGGAAAGCATGTGTAGTACAGAGTCCACACGGCAGCTTCAAGTGGCAAAAACAGCAACAGCAACAGCACCAGCATCAACAGCAGCAGCAGCAGCAGCAGTCGTTGTGGCAGCAGCTGCAAACACAAGCGGATAATAAGCAAGCAGTGGCATAACATAAACAAAGCAACAATAAACAAAACAACAACAACAACAACTGCAACATCAATTGCATCTACAGCAGCAACTGCAGCAACAACAGCAACAACTGTTGCAACAACAGCAGCAGCTCTGCTTTTCATAGTTGAAGCTTTGAGCTTAGCTGCAGAAGCCGTAAAATTTGCACGCAAATTGAAAAATAAATACATAAATAATCATAGAAAAATAAACAAATTGAATACGAAAAACTTACAACAACAGCAACAACAATAGCAAGTTGCAAGTTGTAAGTTGGAAGTTGCAGGTGGCAAGTGGTGCAAAGTTTTCGCGTGTGACGTCACTACCACAGAAGCCGTTAAGTGGGACACACACACACACACACATACAGATTTCGTATTCGCAATCCGCAGTCCGCATTCCGCATTCGGATTCGGATTCGCTAGCGCGCACATCTACAAACAACATACATCCGCAACATCAAACATCCGCGTTGTCATGTCGAATCGGTTGAGCCTTAACTGCCTCGGCGGCGTCGCCTCCGTTGCGCTGTTCGTGCTGTCGCTGCGTTTCGGCTGCGTCTGCGGCGTCATCGATCGCCTTGTGGTGCAGACGAGCTCTGGCCCTGTGCGCGGTCGCTCCGTGACGGTGCAGGGCCGTGAGGTGCATGTGTATACGGGCATACCGTATGCCAAGTCGCCCGTTGACGATTTGCGTTTTCGTAAACCGGTTCCGGCGGAACCCTGGCACGGCGTTTTGGATGCTACACGTTTGCCGGCGACCTGCGTTCAAGAGCGGTAAGTCTTTTTTTCTGTTATGCGCCACATTACATTGGCTTGGGGGTGGGTGGTTGGGTAGTTGGGTTTTGGTGGTGCTGCTGCCTGCAGCGCTGCAGATGTAGTTGACCTAGAATTTAGCAATCTGTATGCAGACCGGCCCCCGGATACGGTTAGCTGTTGACCTAACTGCTGCCAGTGACGTCACTGGCTGCGACAACGATTACGCATGCAAAAGCTGAAAGAACAACAACAACGAAAATAGAAAAATGGAAAAAAAATTAATAGAAAAAATGCCGGTCAACTGCATATTTGATTGGGATAATCTCTTGGGTTCTGTTTCCACTTCAATTGCTATTTTTAGTGCCAATATGACAGTTATTCGACCTCCATAGAGCACATATCCAACTGGGGATTAGGTTGCTCTTTTCATATGTTCTTTGGCACCGATTCTATATATATTCACGAGATGTTTGTGTGGGATTAAAATAACTATAGAAATCAGAGCAAAGCTATATTACTATCTGTTCGTATAAAGAAAGTTTATAGGACGAGAAATAACATTGATTTCAAAATTAAAAATATTCATTAAACGATACATCAGAGTTTTATTGATAATTTTGTAATATTTACAAGTTTATTATATATAAGTTCTAAAGATATTTAAACAACAAGTTTGTTATGATAGTGATCATCAAGTACTTCATAAATTTCTGAAACGAATAACATATCAAACCCTCTAAATAATTTCTTCTTAAGCACCTTGTCTTTGGGATATAAACAGTCTTTGATTAATTGTAATAAATAATAGACAAATATTCATCATATAGATATAAATTCCAATTAAGTACACATCACGAATCCTAAGTTGGATCGTAAATATATTTTATGAACAGTTTAATTCGGTTAGTAGACTGTCAACACAATTAAATATACACTCTTTAGCCCATGCCAAAATTGTTTAACGACGTTTGGTCGATATTTTTTTTTTTGCCAGAAGACATTAAATGTCTGACAGAAAGAGTATTACGAAATTACAATAAATTTTACTTATAGTATACGTATAGTAACTGTAAGTTCAGCTTGAACTTATTTAACAGATTCACAACTTAAGAGTTCTCTCTTCAGATAGATAAAAGTTGCCAAATATGGTGAAAATATCTAATTTGCAAGATACTCAAAGCAACCACACAAAGACATAAACTATGTCTATGTGTGTGTATATGTGATTGTGTATATGTGATTGTGTATGTGTGTGTATGTGTGTGTATGTGTGTGTGTGTGTGTGTATTATAACGGAAATTAGACAAATATAGAGATAGAAACAGAAGTAGAATCGCCTTTTCCGGTTGGTTATAAATTACTTTTATGCGAAGTGGCAAAGTTAATTTCAATTGACACGAAACCAAACACACCTACATAAGGGAACACACACACACACACACACACACACACACACACATGCACATATACATATATTCCCGTACATATCTATAAACATATATATACATATATAGAGCCATAGAAATGCGTAGCTTACGAGTTTCTATATGTTTGTAGCATATCGATTCGGGGGATTCAACATTTATAGGGCAAATGAACTAGTATGTCGAATATATAGACGCACAGTGGAACTGAGCAAGGGTAGGTGGGCGTGTGTGTGTGTATGGGTGTGTGTGTGTGTAGGTTTATGGGCTTGTGTGTCCTCGAAAAATGGCACAGTGAAAGTAAAACAGGCAAATCAGAAGAGTGCAAATAAAAATAAATAACACAGCTGGTTACTTTGTCGTAATTGGCACGACCCACAATAGTAGCAGGTGGATCTCTAGGTGGTGCCATGGATGATGGGATAGCGGGATGGTGGAATGTTTCGTTGATTTACATGTGAGCTGACTGACCGAAAGTAAATGTTTTCGCTTTTTTCTCTGCATTCGTTAGCTATGAATACTTTCCGGGCTTCTCGGGCGAAGAGATCTGGAATCCAAATACAAATGTATCAGAGGACTGTCTCTATATAAATATTTGGGCACCAGCAAAGGCGCGTCTGCGTCATGGACGTGGCACCAATGGCGGCGAGGTGAGTTCAAAAAGTTCACTTTGTTTTGGAATTTGTTCTGAATACTATATATTTTTCTTCTGTTCCATAGCACTCTGGCAACAAGCAGACGGATACGGAACATCTGATACACAATGGCAATCCACAAAATACAACAAATGGCTTGCCCATCTTGATTTGGATCTATGGTGGTGGCTTTATGACCGGCTCAGCCACTTTGGATATATATAATGCAGACATAATGTCCGCCGTGGGCAATGTCGTCGTTGCCTCATTTCAGTATCGTGTGGGTGCCTTTGGATTTCTGCACTTGGCACCCGAAATGCCGCAGGAGTTTGCCGAGGAGGCGCCCGGCAATGTGGGTCTTTGGGATCAGGCATTGGCCATACGTTGGATTAAGGATAATGCTCATGCCTTTGGTGGCAATCCGGAGTGGATGACGCTGTTCGGTGAGTCAGCTGGGTCGAGTTCAGTGAATGCTCAGCTCATGTCGCCGGTCACCAGGGGCGTGGTCAAGCGGGGAATGATGCAGTCGGGCACCATGAATGCGCCCTGGAGTCATATGACCTCAGCTAAGGCCGTGGAGATTGGCAAATCTCTGATCAACGACTGCAACTGCAATGCTTCCATGCTGAAGGTAAAAATTCAATTTGCAATTCTAATGAGTATTATCTCATAGATGATTTATTTCGTTGCTTAGACCAATCCAGCGCATGTGATGAGCTGCATGCGCGCTGTGGATGCCAAGACCATCTCAGTGCAGCAATGGAACTCCTATTCAGGCATACTCAGTTTCCCATCGGCGCCCACAATTGATGGAGCCTTCTTGCCAGCGGATCCCATGACGTTAATGCAGTCGGCGGATCTCAAAGATTATGATATACTCATGGGCAATGTGAGAGATGAGGGTAAGTGCGACAGCATCAACAATATAGTTATATCTTACCAAGAACTGGAACTGAAACTGGAACTTTAATATAATAGTCGAATTGCATTTTGTAGCTGGAAAAGCGAAATTTAAAAAGTTTATAATTAGCCTCGAGTGAGTTGCACAATGTCAGGCGCTGCACTGGCATTGTGTTAAGAACCCGGGGATGTAATTAATCATCCGGTTATGTTGGGAATTCTACTTATAGCCCTTACTTTCGGTTCTTGTTGGTGTTGCAAGTAAACTGAATTGTCATCAAGTTTAGCTGGTTAATTTTTCATTATATACGCAACGAACAACAACTTTATCAAACTTAAGTCTGGTTCTTTTGGTTTCTCTCTCTCTCTCTCTCTCTCTCTCTCTCTACCCCCTTTCTTTCTCTTTCGCTCTTTTTAACAATAGCTGTGGTTCACTTTGCTCTGCTCCTTCTTTTCTCATCCATTGTTGCAGTTTTATTTTTGGCTCTTTGCCTTCGCACGCTGACGTCAGCAGTGTGCCAAATTTTTTTTCATGTGCTCTGCCAACTGTGCTTGGCCAAAATTGTAGACTATAGTCATGTCA
>JBANCZ010001612.1:0-20312 GCA_037040025.1 Sphaerogastrella javana | reverse complement strand
TCTCTACTGTCGGGACAGTCCCTACTGTTGGATATTTTTATACGTATACCCTTGTAGCGAGAGTGTAGGAGTCACGGAATGTGTGACACATAAAATGAGCCCATTGTCGATATCGATAACTGTCCCTATATCCGCTTGTCTATGTATCATTATATTGCTTTGCTCCTTTTTTGTATACCATTCGAATTCGCATTCTCAGGGCTTCAAGGGTATTCTATTTTCGGCATATCGAATATGATCCTCTCACTTTATCAGTTTGCACATGACAGTTTATTTTACAGTTTTTACATCATGCATATTATTAACATTACAACAAAAAAGGAAACTAACAAATTACAAAAAATATATATATAAAAACCGAGCCGAGAGCAACAAACAACCAAACAAACAACACCAACCAACCAACAAGCCAACCAAGCGTATGAACAAAAACTAAAAACTTGAAGTCACAAAAATACTACAACAAAATACTGCTACAGTTAGAGTTACAAATTTGCCTATATATGCTGTACGAATGGTATGAAAGCGGGCCAAACTAAACAGAAAACAGTACTAAAACTAAACTAAAAGAACCAGATCTGTGTGTTAATTATTCTGCAAATTTTATTGTTTTTAATATTTCAATTTATTACCTTGTTTGTACATACCAATAAGATCCTTTAAAGTGAAATTTAATTAAGCAAAAAGTGTCTTTGTATACATATATACACATATATATATTTATATATATAGCTTGTACAATTTTATGTTCTGCTGTAAACAGATTTGTTTATATACATATATATTATTTGTACAATTTATATTTAAGTTTTGTTCTAGGCGTGCCTGAACCGAGTGGAAACCAAATCTTCTAGTTGAACCTAAGCTACTTACTACTTAATCTAATTAAAACCAACAAAGTCTTATAAAATTGATACTGAATTGAACTAACTGAAATTGCACATACAAAGTCACGAGGGCGAAGTGCATTTCTTTATAAAACTTATGCAAGCATTTATTATTATATAACTGATTCAGTGAGCGTGAAAAGTACTCAAAAAGTACCCAAACAATGCTCACAACATTGTACATTGTTTTGATTTAACCTTTTTATCTTTGTTAGAATAACAGTTTTCCTTTATTTTTGTCTCTCTTATATCGCGGTCACTATAGATACCAAAGCCAAATACCAAATACCAAATACCAAATACCGAATACCATATACCTATTCTCCCGCCCACAAGCGAAACCCTATCCAATCCGAAAATAGGAGCACACGTACACACACACACACACACACACACACATGCATAAGAAGTACACGGTATTACTTGTACTCGTACCATTACAATAATAGAAATAACCCCAACTCAGCCCGCTTAACTTAACTTAACTTGTCTGACCTGTACCAAGTACCATATACCATATACTCGTAGAGCCTCCTCCTATTCCTCCTCACAAAAAGCTTTTGTGCCTTTCTTTCTTAGTACGCCTTGCCGCTTAGCTTCAAGGCACTGCTAACAGCCCCAACAGCTATGAAACAGCTAAAACAGCCAAAAACAGCTAAAAGCCGCCGCATAACAAAACAAAAGAAAACCAAAAGCAAAAAGCAGCCAGCAACAGCAGCAGCAATATCTGGACAACAAAGAGCCAAGCCAAGCTAGCTAAAGATGCCATTAAATATATATATATATTTACCATATATATAAAATGTACAAAAATAGCCTTTTGTCTTAGCAGATGGTAGTATCAAAGACCTGCCATCAGTACGCAATATATATAAGTAGCTTTTCTAACAATTAAAATCAGTTATCAGAAAATCTAAACTACTTCACATCACAGCCAAGACGAAATGATTTGTGAAAGGTTTCTGAACTGCTTAATTTAGCTACTGTAAATAAAGCTTACTACTTATGTTTCGTTGTACTTAATTTCTTTTGTTTTATTTCTATTTCGATTTTGGTTCTCAATTTACGACACTGTAACAAATTATATTTGATGTTCTTATGCATGCCACGAAATTGAAATTTTTAATGTATTATTCAACCCAAAAAGTAAACGAAAATCACTAAACCTCATACTTTTATATTGTCCAATTGTTGCACGATATATAAAATACAATTGAATTTTCCAATTTAATTTCCCCCATTTGTTGTATTTTATTGCGAATTTTCCTTGTGTGTATTGTGTAAACGTATTCCTTGTTTTAGAGAAACTAACAATCGATGCTGTATTTCTGTATCATTTCAAAAAAACCTATAAATAAATATCTCATCTTAATTTCAACTTTATGTATCTTTGACCTATCATTTCGATAAACAGTCTTTTGTTGATTCTTTAGATTAAATACTAATTACGTTATTAAATAGTTATAAGTGCTATCTCGAGTTTACTAATAAGAAACAAACATCTCTATTTTTGCTCCCATTGCTCTCGACGCACCAACAACGTATCGATACATCGTGTTAATCGTATATTGAAAACCCTATCGAAATTCGTAACGTATATCATGTGGTATATAGGACTTTACATTGGATTTTTACTTTCGTCAATTTTGGACCGATCCTCGTTTAGCGTATAGAAAACGACCTGGTGTAGAAACACTATCGGTTGGATCAGAATTCATTAAGAATATTTGGGTACCTGACACCTTTTTTGTAAATGAAAAACAATCATATTTTCACATTGCAACAACCAGTAATGAATTCATTCGAGTGCATCATTCTGGATCGATAACAAGAAGTATTAGGTAAAAATCAATAAATCCTCTCTCTCAGCAAATCAATATCAAATGCAATTTTCAAATACTTTTTTACCATCTATATGTGTATGTGTATTGGAATTTATATCTTACATAATAACTGAATAACAATAGGAAAACAAAAAACCAAATACTAACGACAGCGATGAAGTAGAAAGACAAAAAAAAAAAAAAACAAAAACTATTTACTAACAATCTACAGAATTTTTCGTTTGAATTATTTTCCAACCCTTTTTGCAACTTTGTACTATTTTTGATGTGCGTGTGCGTGTGTATAAATTAATGTTGTCATTTACTAAACCAAAAAAAAAAAAAAAAAAAAACTATACCAAATGAAAACAAAAGTTCAACAGAATGAAAAGCGTTCTTTTTTTAAGTAATCATATAACAATAATAATCAAGTGAGTTCAATTGGCAAGTTGGCTAAATGCGAGCGATAAAGCGAGTATAATTCTCAAACTGAAACTTTTTTTTTTGCACATTTCATGACGCAAGTTCCAGCACTTAGTTGGGGCTCCATGAAGTCTGCAAAGCTAACCCAAAAAACAAAACAGATAAAACAGGGAAAACCAGCCATTAGAACAGATTAGGAATGGGTACCAGTTGCATGTCTCAATGTGTCTTTTACACCACAAAAAGGTTGCACTGGTCACAGTAGCTTCAACTTTTAGCTACTGGACATACATTTTCTACTACCTTTAAACAAGAATCTGTCCAAAATCGCCACCAGCAGAAGAAGAAGCAGCAGCAACCGCAGCAGCATCAGCAGCAGCGAGTACAACAGAAGCAGCAACAGTAACAGCAGCAATTCAACCCATTGCAACAGAACTAATGTCAAGTATGCTTTAAATTTGGGTTCATAGTTGTAACTATAGACTTTATAATACTATACTGTAGCTAACTAACTACTAACTTCTGTCCAAACTACAATAATAACAACAATAACAACAACGACAACAGCAGTCGTAACGAACAACCAGCTAAAGTAACAAAAAAATATACACAAAAAAAAAAATAAAATAAGAAAAGTATATCAAAACCTTGTTAACCCCTGCGTAAGAGCCACTCGCCTCACTATCAATCTACTTACAGTATAAATATAACCAAATGCCACTTGTATTTTTCACTTTAAAACAGCAAGAACAAATATTAATGTTAAGTAATAATGATAATAATAATATAAATAATTATTCATATCCAATTGAACTCGCTCTGTTTCAACTAGCCAAATGAACTTTTCCTGTGACACCCCGTAACTAACCCATATCAAGCAACCCCAGTAACCAAAGTAAATCTCCCCAAGTAAACCCTTAGATGTCGTAAATTATTTGCTCTCTTCTGCTTGTTTTAATGTTGTAACCAATAGCTGTGCTCAACACCTTAATGCCAAAAATAAATTACTAATTGTATTCTTCTTCTCTATTGATCGCACAAAAAAAAAAAAACGAAAAAAAAACGAAAACATTTTCAGATTGACTATTACCGCATCATGTCCAATGAATCTACAATATTTCCCCATGGATCGGCAACTATGTCACATCGAAATCGAAAGCTGTAAGTACTGCAATTGCACAATTCATATCTATTTGAAATCCGTACGAAAGAAATCATTAAATAACAATTAAACAAGGCAAAAAGAAAATTAAACTTATAATTGAAATCTTAATATTAAAAAAAAAAAAAAAAACAATTGAAAGAACGTTGTAAAGAAAGAGAACAAATTAAAAACTCATTCAGAATATGAAGCACAAACTAAACCAAACTAAACTTAACCAAACCAAACCAAAACCCAAAGTGGTCATAGTTCAGTGCCGATGCGCTTAGTATTGGCCTGTAAATCCCTGTATAAGTGCAAGGTCTCTGTTTTATTATCTGGTATTTTGTATACCACATATTTATCTTCTATGATCGCCCATAACTAATTGCATCTGCACCAAACTCTGGCCACTCACAGCTTAAGGCCGCGCGCTGTTTGTTCAGTGTGGGCAGAAAATTTATTGAATTGCAATGCATTAAATTGAATTAAATTGAATTGATTATATGCAACAATTGATAAATGTTTTTGAGATTTAAATTTGTAAGTCAATTCACACAGTAAACTCACACACACCTAGCGATAAACAGACAAAACCTAGAAAGTAGCTGAACAAGAAATAAATAAAAACGGGCAATTGGACTTATTAATCAAGAGACATTCGAGTAGGATCGTATAATTTCGGAAATTACTCCCAAATCGAATCGAATGGAAATCAAATGAGGCTTCACTAGTACGATTAGTTTATCGAGGCACTATGATCGTTTTGTTCTAGCTATTTAACTTATCGTTTCAATCGTTTTCAGTTCCTCATTGTACCAATTATTTGTTAAGCTCAATGCGATAAAATGCGACTATAGAAATACAAAAAGTATTAAATCATCAATAATACACACTTACTGTGATTTCACTCCTTGATCGATTGGATTAAGTGGATCGAGTGGAGTGTAAATGTACATTGGGTAATTGAGTATGTGTGTATTCTGCTACAGTATATTACATGCCTAGGTGTTCTTGATGCTTTTATGTTTTGATTTGAGGGCAATCATGTCACTTGACTATAATTTGCACAGACGTTAACTCTGATGATTTATTAGTATTTTAATCACGATTAATCCCGTAGCATACAATTCTTTAATTACAATTCTCATGTTTCATCCATGTGCCCCAAACAATCAAAATATCAACTCTCCCAGGCAATACAAATATATATACGATTGGTTAGTTTTCGGTCGCCTTCTCACTTACAGCAACCGCAGAAGGCTCCTGATTATGATCGAATCCTAAATGAGAAATGCTTGATGTGCTTAATAAAATATGATTTAAGATGAAACCTAGAACTGCAACCGATACTAGCCTACTCTTACAACAATTCTATGTAAATTTAAAAAAAAAACCAAAATCCCTAATACAAACGTCGCACGCTTTTACGCAGAGATCTACACACAAAATAATATCTCTATATACATACATAGATATGTTTAATGTAAATAAATACTTACTATGAATATGTATATGTCAAATACAAACACAAACACAAACACACACACATATACACACAAGTCTATAATATCACAATATCGGTCTCAATAGATATAACTCACTGATAGTTTTATAAATTAATTATTAAGATAATCGTAAGCACCCAGATCTCGTTTATACCATATCTACAAGTATGTGAGTGCGTTTATTGAATTACAACTAGTCTATCTATGTGTTAAACGAACTATACCAATAATAAACACAAATACAATGAAACCACCTCCACAAAACAGCCAACTACCAATTACCTAAATACCAACTACAACAACAAACTAAACCAAATCAAATACAAACCCAAAACCAACCACAAAAGAAACATTACAATAATTAATTAACTACCGCCCCCTTTTTGCAACAATATAAAAACAACAATTTCATGCAACCAACAACAACAACTACTACTATTCCAACAACAACAACAACAATCCGACAACCAATAGTCGGTTACACGATGCGAGATATCCGATATTTCTGGAGAGACGGACTGAGTAGTGTTGGCATGAGCAGTGAGGTCGAACTACCGCAGTTCCGAGTTTTGGGACACAGGCAGAGGGCGACCGAAATAAACCTAACCACAGGTACCCCCATACATTAAAAATCATACCAAAAAAAAGTAAAAAATAATTTTTAAAAAAATTAAAAAATATATATATCTATACAAAACATTGTTAATGAATGACATTAACATCTTCTTTGTTGTGACAAAACATTTTTATACAAAATTTTTTATTTTATATTTCGTAATGAATTTCGTTGGATTATTGTTTAAATTTGTTCAAAGGGTTTTTAGCGCATATAATCAAACATACAACATGCACATTATCTCTTTAGTTTTGTGTTGTTTCACCTATATATATATATATATATTATATATATGTATATATCGAGTGTTAACTGTAACTTGATCTACTAACTAACTACTTACATATCGTACATAATATTATTTACAATAACTACTAAAATACATATTGTGTTTCGAGTGTCCTCTACTAACCTCTGTTGTGCCTTCATTTGATTGATTGATTGTTTGATCACTTGATCAATTTTCAATTTTTGAATTTTATAATTAACTGTTAGTCAGCAGTTGTAGTCCAGTGTAAAGGCATTACGATGTTCTATTCGTAATTCGCTTAACGCAATTCGTAATTCGTAAAATGTAATTCGTTGTTCTTATTTCCAAATACCATATATGTTTTTCGGTTTTATGAGTCGCAAATCTGCATACAATCTCTTTTAGTATAGTCCAGTTCCAGTTGTCGTCTATTTAGCGCATTTGCTTGGGTAGGCTAAACCAAAAACAATAACAACTACAAAAACAAACAAACAAACAAACAAAATTACAGAAACTGTACCAAAATGTCAACAAATTATGATATAATCTTTGATATGATATTAATAAGAATATAAACAACGAAATGGTAAAAAGAATACACAAGAGCACCCATTTCTGCCAATCAATTATCTTAATTGCTTAAGGTTAAACATAAACGTAAACTAAACTAAACAAAACTAAACATTAAATATAGTTTAACTACTGCCAATAAGAACAAACAGTAGCTTTAAGTCTTTATCCTAGCATTAAACGTTTCCTGTGAATCCTTTTGTATACTATACACATATATATAATATAAAAATTTGTAATATATATACTATAATATCTATCTAATTGTAAACCAAAAAATATATTCAACAACACTTTAAGCAACAAGTTCTGAATGAGACTATTAATTAAAAGACTAACCGTAAATAGCAAAGAAAATGCAACGAAAACAAATTGAATATTAAAAAAAAAAAGAAAAGCAAAAGATAAAAAAATAACCTCATAGTTAAATCATGTTTCAAAAATGAAATTTCGACCAACTTACTAAATGAAATTAATTTTTTGCCAATCATTAATAGTCTCACGAAATGTATTTTTTGTTTTGTGCATATTTTTCGTCAAACCAAACCACAACGAACCAACCCACACATCGAACTGTGCCGAACTACTACAACAACTACTACAACAAACAAATACAACAAACAAATACAAAAAAATTACAAACAAAAAAAAAAACAAAATCAAATAAAAAATAATCGAATCAATCGATCAACAACAACATAATCTTTAAACAAAACAATATGATATCGAATCGAACGTGAAATTGAATCAAAATCTGCCCAACTATAACTCACAATATAATATCATACATGATATATATATATATACTATGTATATAGTCGGCTACACGATGCGTGACATACGCTATAAATGGAATGAAGGCCCTAACTCGGTTGGTGTCTCGAGTGAGGTATCGCTGCCCCAATTTAAGGTCTTGGGTCATCGTCAAAGAGCTATGGAGATCAGTCTTACCACAGGTACCTGTAGACGGTTACCGATTTTTTATTAAACTTTACTTTTAACTTTATATATATATATATACATACTTATATTAATGACTTTTGCTACTTATGCATATACATATATGTATATGTAGAAACATATGTATATGTGTATGTGAACATAGTGGTAAATGAATAATGACAATATACACTTTACGCTTATATACATAGATTTATGTATATATCTATACTATATATATAAATATATCTTATGAGTTACGTTTTATCTCTTTGCGTTTAGATCTTTTGTTCCATTAGTTGCCTTAACCTTAATATTTTTGAATTTTTACGTCAACCCAACAAGTTTAATAACGCACTCGTACTTCTTCATCCAACTACCAAAACTATAACGGAGCAAATGATATGATATTATATATGATATCGTATATAACATACATTCGTTACATACATACGTTATAGTGCAAATTGCAGAGGCTACAACTGAATATGGCGGCAAATCTAAGACAAATGCATGTACTTAAGCATTATAATAATATTTTGCTACCTTTAAATTACATTAACCTAATGCTCAAAAATATATACAAATACATATATTTATATATAAATAAATATATATATATAATAATAAATAAATATATATTTATATATATATATATTTATATATCAGTATAAGCCAAAACCGTCATAAAAAGCTACCAAGAGCAAACAGAATGAGCAGCGACCTTCGGATAGCCGAAGCTTCAATACCCTGGCAGAATGTTTTAAAAAAAAAAAAAAGCACATGGTTCCGATTATACTAATAATACCAATCGGTTTGACGTTGTACATATAGAATATTATCAACATTCTGCCATAGTATGATATTAGCAAATGCATTGCCCACTTTATAGAAATACTATAATTTTAACATAAAGCCTGAGTGCAATTTAGCAATTTTTGACATTGACTTTACTATAACTTGTACTCGTACTTGAACTCGTATCTACAGAATATCAATATCCCATATTAATATCAATATTAATACCAATATCGATATATAAGCGCAAGATTAATGCATGTAAAGCTAGCTGAACTTAATACTGTTTATTTTAGTAATTCATTTTGAACTCACTTCTTTCAGTTAAGTTTGAGTTGATTTGGTGCTTTTTGTTTTCGTCATTAGTTCATAATAATTATTAAAACAAAACCGAATATGAAAACAAAAACAAAAACATAACAAATCATGCAAAATGATATCGAGAATATCAATTAACTAAATTGCAAAGTTTTCCGTAAAGATCGAAAATAAATATAGACAAAAAAGTAAACTGCAAGTCAAGCGAATTGATGCAATAACAAATACAACATACATCCATCTGCGTATCAAAACGTATAAAACATAAAAATCGAATTCAAACTTCAAACAAATCAAATAGTGATGCTTAACATTATATGGCTTTTGTACTTTAGAGAATCATCCTTTCAATTAATGCCTGATATTACTTAATAATAGTCATTTATTATACTCGTACATACTTATTTTCACATACACACACATACACACACACATACAGATTGAAACTAATTTACTATATATACATATATATAATCTATTATCTTGTCACATTTAGTTTTTACTATAATGCAAATATCAAAATATCCTAAAAAAAATATATATACCATATATATCTACAAAAGTAATTATCGAATCGAATCTAACAAAAATTCATTAGTATAACCCAACAACAAGAACCACAGCGACAACTACAACTAAAACAACAACTACAACTACAGCTTCAGTTACAGAACTAACATGAATATTGTAAAAACAAATTTCCTAGAAATGAAACACATAAAATACATTAATTTAAAATCTGAACGAATTTACTCTTATTCAAATCTTCCATAAATATCTAAATGCAAAATCATTATAGTTTTTGTTTTTCAAACTTGCCTAATTCTAATTAGAAGCAGTAACAAAAAACAAAAGAACACAAAGATCCAAAAGAAATATCATATATAATACGTATATAATTATAAACTCTATATATATATGAAATAAAAAAAAAAAACAACAAAAAATAACAACAACAAGACGCCCTCCCAAGCATGCTATCATCTTTAAAGTTTCGTTTCAATCAAAAACAAAAAATATCGTATACATTCAAAGAAATATATATTAACTCGTAGGTCAATACAAATAAAGACAATATAATATTAACTGGGCCTTAGCTTAGCTCTGCTCATCCTCTGCTCATTTGTATTATATTTATAATGATTATACTTTCATTTTTACACTTGTTTTTCTATTTGATTTTTTTTTTTTTAACCTAAACTAACTAAGCAACAAATCTACTAGCATATGCGTTCACTCTAATGGGCTGTTCTCATTACATCTATATACAATTGCATAAATTTTCAAACATATTTACATATAAATATATTATATATATAAACTGTTTTTGCAGTTTTGCAAGTAGGCGACTGCGTTCTAATTAGCACTAATTAAACCTAATAATAATTAACCTACCATAATACTCTTGCAGAGCCCATACTTGAAATTCGAGTTAACCAATTGCTTAATAATTTCTACATATTTTCTATTTTTCATTAAACCTAACAACTAAGTACCATAACATACATTCTAAATATAAATTTAAACACACTCTACTCCTCATGCATACACACATCTTATGATTTTCGATTTTGAACTAATCTCTAATCGACGACAAATGTATAGCGAGATACTTGTATCTTGTGATTAGTATTTCGTATCCTGTATCTCGTATCTCGTATCTCAAAATGCGCTCATACTTATGGAAATGCTTAATGTTTTCTTTGAATTAGACTCTCTATGTTTTTGGCCCTTTTGCTCTGCGTTGATTGTTTGATTTGATTTGGGTTTTCTTTTGTTTAATTTCTGTATTTCGGTTATCGAAAGAAAAGAAAAAATAATTGTTACTAATAACTATTTATTATGAATATTTTGATTATAATTTCAAATACTACATGAACGTAATATAAGCGAACGAAAATTTACTAATAATAATATTACTCTCTACTTTCTTTTTCTCTTTCTCTCCCGTTCTCTCTTCATATGCTCGGTCTCTATAAATATTTTGCTAATCAAATTATAAATTAATAAAATTGAATTTAACAACATAACAAATTAAAAAACTAAAATTAAACACGAACCAAAAAAAAAAAAAAAACAAACAAAACAAAAAATGAATATATGAATGAATACACAGGCAACTATTCGCGTTTAGCCTGCGAAATTCAATTCGTGCGTTCGATGGGCTATTATCTTATACAAATCTACATACCCTCTGGACTGATCGTTATTATATCATGGGTATCATTTTGGCTCAATCGCAATGCAACGCCGGCGCGTGTGGCGCTCGGTGTGACAACCGTGTTGACAATGACCACATTGATGTCGTCAACAAACGCAGCGCTGCCAAAGATTTCGTACGTCAAATCGATTGACGTCTATCTGGGAACATGCTTCGTTATGGTCTTTGCCAGTCTACTGGGTAAACAAATTCTAGCGACAAGATACATTTTATACAATTCAAGAAACAATCCAATCCAATACCAAATCGAACCAAAAACCAATTGAATCTCAAGTAGCCATACCCCTTCCGCCCCACCAAAAAACACACACACACATATAGCACCACACACACAAGCATATACCGAAACCACCCTGCCACACCACCACACAACCACAAACACACATCAGACACATATCAGACACACACACACACACACATACTCACAACCATACAGCTCTGCAGAGTTTTGTGAGTGTGTGTGTTTGTGTTGTGTGTGTGCGTGTGTGTGTGTGTGTGTATGTGTGCGTGTGTGTGCAGGTGTGTTGCTTTAGTTATTAATTATTTTGATTAAACTCTTTCATATAGTTCACACTTGGCCCTAAGCACTCAAACAACAAGTGACAGCCAAGTCAAATGAAATTCACCAAACGCTAACTCAAAATGCCTTTGGTCTACCGCTTTAACACGATCTACTCTCTCAAAACTCAAAAATCAAAACACACTTTTCCACTGTTCTTCGCTTAGCAGCAATCACTATATGACAATATTCAAACACTTAAAATATTTGAACATTTTGTTTTTAGTTAACAAAAATTCTAAATTCTCTAACTTTGTTTCGTATTGGAAGTCTCTCTTTGAATTTTGAATCCCTTATTCACAATTTCATTCCTATACTTGGAAGTAGAGTACTGATAAAATGTTTGTGAAACAAATTGTGTGGGCATATCAATACATACATACGTTTGAAATATATTTGTCTGTATTAAAGGTATTACAAACAGAACAGATCAAATATATATATCAAACACTCGAACTTATGCAGTCAAAATCAATGCTCTAACTTTAACTCTTCTTTCTCTTAACAAAACAAACAACAACAACAAAAAAACCCTGCAACAATTTACACTAACCAAACTACTGAATTCAGGTCAACTCCAACTCCAACTTCAGATGAAAAGAAAGAAAGAAAGAAACCTAAAAAAACAAAAAAAAAAAAAAAAAAAAAAAAACAGAAAAAAAAACAAAAGAAATTTTTTTTTTCGTATTTGTATGTTCTTGTTAATTTTTCTTTTTAAAAAGAAAACAATGCAACTATCATCTAAGGAAAATGTATGCAAATTCATAAAGACGCGTCGCCCCAGTAAGGGCACAAATATTTCCAAAAAAAAAAAAAAAAACGAATAACATAAATAAAATACACAGTACAGATAGGCATATACACATTTACACATACACATACACATACTACACATGCCGTTACACACACACACACACTCACTGTTAGCTAATACTTATCTAGTTACACAATGAGAACAAAAGCTTCTATATAAAGAGCCTCATACAGCCGAAGCATGCTTCTGTTTAGCATACCATATATTACTCTACTGTAGCCCACTCGTATTTAGCTTCACTTCAACCGTATTATTGTAGCCGCCTCAGGTTGACATTGTGTTCCAGCACGCAACAAAAATGCCAAAATGCTATAATGCCAAAATGCTAAAATGCTAAAATGCTAAAATGCAATGCAAAACACTCGACCTAGCATCATGATAACTGCATACAAAATGCACATGAGCGAACACATTTCAACCTGTAATGGTACCCAGATATTAATATACGCCCAGCTTCCACAACTTACAACTTTGCAATAACAACAGCAACAACAAAATCCAACGAATTGCTAATGCTACATTGTTTTTAAAATTAATCAAATACGAAACACAAGCAACCTCAAAAATCTCCAGCCCAGGGGTACGAGCTAAAACCGAGCGCAAAAAATTTTAAAACAAAAAAAAAATTACCAAAAACTTCAACCAAAATCGAGTAAATGATACCAGCATGCCTTGCGTCACACCTGGCTTGAGTCGCGATTGAATTGAATAATAATATAAAAAAAAAAAAGAACAAAAGACAAAGACAAAGAATAACACCATACACTGTAAATAAAGTCCAAGCAACAAGTGCTCGTAAAAAGCATTTAACCTAGATGAGCATCCATCCAAATACTTCAAGTCAGAGTACAACGACCTCAAACATCAAAAAAATATTATAAATACAATTAGCCCATGCCATGTATACTTCAAGGATATTTGGATTATCAAGTCTGAGTCATTTGAATGTGTGCCTCAGACATGAAAATATCAAATATCCCTATGGCCAAAAAGTGCATTCGTCAGAGTTTGAGGTTTAGGTAAGATATGATACCCTTTTATTTAATGCATTTGCAGCAAAAGGCGTTCTACGAGGCGGTAAGTAGTTACAACTCGTTTGTTTCTTGTTCTTTGTATAATCGAACTACCTCATACGTATCGTATTGTATCGTCTATCGTATATCGTATATCGTATGTATTTACTCACCCCTCATTGTTGATACAACAAAACAGTTCGACGAGTGGCTCAATCCCCCAAATTTGAAACTGAACGAAAGACTGAGGAGCAGATCGTGCACCATGTATACCATTAAGATTATAATAGTTATGTTGGATCTATTTCTCGCTCTCTCTCTCTAGTTATGTTTCTTAATATAAAGAAATTAATTGTATAAGTATTACGGATGTGTGTGTGTCCCCTACACAGGCGACTGTTCAATGAATTTGCATTTACGGCACGCACAAGAACATTTTCCTTGAATGATGGTCTCAACTGCAGTGAATAAAATTTTTGTACATAATCCATTCGGCCAACAAATGAACTCTTTTTCACTCATAATGCCAAAAAAAAAACACAATACAACACCAACAATCATAACAAACAAAAAACAAAAACAACAACAATAAATGCAGACAGACAGAAACTGACAAGCACACACACACATATACAAACATAGTAACAATCGTACACACACTCACATACAGTCATTTAGCCGCTACACCATAATTACTCTCTCTCTCTCTCTCTCTCTCTGTCTATACTTATCCGCTCTCTCTCAAATACCCCGCACACCCAACACCTGACACTACACTGGCTTCTAACACTTTTTTGTTTTTGCCTTGCTAAAAACGAACAGAATAAGAACTTCTTTCTCCTCTTCTTATTCGTAACTTCTTACTTTCCTCTTTATTATGATTTTTCGAAGTAAACAATGACACTGGGGCAAAATTGCTTCACGCTGCCTATTTATACCCTGTACCTTGTGCAAAACAAGAAGTGACTGCCCATTCAAAATGCAAATGTTAACAAATTGTGCTTACGTTTGGCCGTAATCGTAATTCCCTTGCTTGCTATAAATCAAATGAAATCTATACTATATAGCGTCATTATCTATAAACATCATTAAAATATCTCTGCTATATGAATATATTGCCCGTTTCGCTTTAGACTGCTTTAGACCTTGGTACAGGGTATCGCTTAGTTGAGCACTCTCGACTGTAAAATATTGTTTACATTTAATTGTATTTTTTTAATTGTAGAAGCTACTCCCAAAACTCTCTCTCTCTCCTCTTTAATTTATCCCCTGTTCTAACTAATAATATAAATCAAGAGATTTTAAACTATTTAACTATTTTCTTATATGATACATTTACATATCATTATGTACGCATATATATAAAGATCTTTATATATATATATATATATATGTACATAAATATATTTACATATAAATTGCCAAAATAAAATTAACATGTTCCAACAACCCTCCATTTTCCCCCCATACTGTTCCAAAAAACAAAACCGTACTTCAAAATTACAAACTGTGCAACAATTCAACTATTGACAACAACAACTACAACTACAACAAATACTACTACTACTACTACAACAACAACAACAACAACAACCAACAATCAACTACAACAACCAATTATCAACAAATCATCATCTAAAAACTCATACGGATCGCAACCTGACTCAAAATTCTGTGCATCTGCCATCTAAAACCCCCGTACCGCCTGAACCGTCCGTTTGCCCCCATATTCTAAATGTCAATATCAACATCAATATCAATATCAATATCAATCGAAATTGAATTCGAATTCGAATCGTACATTACAACAAATATCAAATACCAAATACCAAATACCAACTCTATATCGAAACTGACTAAAAACGAAAATACAATTCGAAAACGAAATACTATATATTCAAATATCATATTCGCAATCATAGAATACGCCACCGTCGGCTATATGGCAAAACGAATTCAAATGCGAAAACAAAGATTTATGGCGATCCAAAAGATAGCTGAACAAAAAAAGCAACAGCTCGATGGTGTGCAGCAGCAGGCCAATCCGAATCCGAATGTCGGAGGCGGACCCGGTCCTGAGCATGGACATGGGCATGGTCATCATGCCCACAGCCATGGTCATCCGCATGCGCCCAAACAAACAGTGAGTAACCGCCCAATCGGCTTTTCAAATATCCAACAAAACGTTGGTACGCGCGGTTGCTCGATAGTGGGACCCTTGTTCCAGGAGGTGAGATTCAAAGTGCACGATCCCAAGGCACACTCCAAGGGTGGCACATTGGAGAATACGGTGAATGGCGGGCGTGGTGGTCCCCAATCGCATGGACCTGGACCAGCACAGGGCGGTGCCGGACCTGGCGGTGGTGCCGGTGGGGGTGGTGGTGGTGGTCCACCAGATGCCGGTGGTGACCCAGAGGCAGCAGTGCCAGCACACTTACTCCATCCGGGCAAAGTAAAAAAGGTAAAGGTAAAGATCGTAATTAATGCGACAAATGAGGAAAATCCACGCAAAACGTACATCAACATCGGCCTAAGCCGACGATTTAATACCCTTACACATAGTTCGCATGGGATTGTTACATAAGAATGCACATAATTCCCTAACATTTGAATTGTGTATTGTGGTCTGATAAATGAATCTAAATTTCCTAATGCGAAATAATGAAAAAAAATGCAACTATTGCTAGGGTCCAATGTGTTTAGTATTATATTGTATATATTTCACTAACATAATATTCTATGAAAACTTTACAGGACATTAACAAACTGCTGGGCATCACGCCCTCGGATATTGACAAATATTCGCGCATTGTGTTTCCCGTATGTTTCGTCTGCTTTAACCTGATGTACTGGATCATCTATCTGCACGTGAGCGACGTAGTTGCTGATGATCTCGTGCTGCTCGGTGAGGAATAAGCCGCTCGCAGTGTAGGCAGGCGGAACAGGAATCGGAACAGGAACTGGAACAGGAACAGGTACTGGCGGGACAGCGCACGAGAGAGTCAAACTATGCGGGGCGCTAAAAAAAAAAAACAACAGCAACAACAACAACATGAACAAAAACACAAAAACAAAGAATAAAGATATTAACCAAAAAGTAATTTTAACTAGCGATATTGAATGGAAACGCAAAAAGCAAAACATATTATTGTTAAATACTAAAGAAAGACACACACACCTACACACACACACACACACACACACACAAACACACATATTATACGGATGGAGAGCAAAGGATATTGTTAAATAGAGTTAAAGAACATTTAGCAATAAGAAAACAAAACCAACAACACGATGAATAATCAAAAGCAGCAGCAGCATAGCAAATAGTAGAGAACAAGTAAACTAAAGTAAGCGGAGAGAATAAGCAAAAACAAAAAAAAAAACTAAAAGCATAATTGATAATACTTAAAGAATAACGGATAAAGAAGAAGAACGCATAAGGCAAAAGTCGCGATATAGAGAGTGATTAAATGAAGTAAAACTAAAAGTGAAATAGAAACTTTGAATGAATATATACAAATAGCACAGTCAAAACAGCGTTTATTTCAAGCTCACATAATTCAAATTAAAAACACACCCGATGCAATTTACATAAGTAAATATAGTAAACTAAAAGACAACTATAATAATGCAAAAAAAAAAAACAAACTTCAACTAATTTTAATTCAAGTTGCATTACTTTATCATTTCGAAGAGCCTGTACCCGAAAGCAATACGTAAAGAGATTTCATTCGATTAAGATGTATTTTATACAGAGGCTAGAGATTATTCCCAAACTGGGTACAGGTATAATTTTTGGGTCGAGCATGTTCGACTTGCGCATACTTAATTTACGTTCGCCCGTTTACTTCCCTTAAGCAGACACTCAAATTGTCTTCCTTAATTTAAGCAATACTTAGTTTTAGTTCTAGTTCTTATGTTTGTCGTCTTTACAATTGGCACACCCAACAAAAAAAAAAAAAAAAAAAAAACAAACCAAAGGAAACCCATCGTAAATCCAAAACCAAAATTAACCAGTTATATTTTTTGTTTTTCAACTGGCCACTTTTTAGAGCTTCCAAGAAAAATGGCCAAATTTTTTAGGAAATTAAATCGATAAATTCTCAAGAAAAATCAAAACTTAAAACAAAGTGTTAAGCGATAAATCATTTAATTAATTTAAATTAAATATATAAAATGCAAAAACTAAAAGACCCAATAAAATTCTTCATAATTTGCACATCAAATTAAAATACACTTAAACAAAATAATTAAACTAACAACTTTCAGTGGCACCTTTTTCAACAAAAGGCATCGGGCTTAAATGACAGGCACTGGAACCTTAACAAAATATCATATAATATAATATAACAAAATGAATTCGAGTTTTTAATGAACGATTTAAGTTTCACATAAATTTTTATTGTATTGCAAAATAAAAAAAAAATATAAATACTATTTGTAAATTGCACACACACCAAAACATACGCAAACTAAAATCCATTTCAAACTCAAGATGCAACTATTGCGGTACCATAAGAAAGAAAATTCTTAACTTTTGAATAAAGGAATCCACACAGAAAATATATACAAGAGATCGCAAATAAGAATAATGAATAGTTATAGAAACTTATGTACACAAATTTGAATGAAAACTGCCTAAGAACTTAGCCTATAAGCATCACAAATAGTTGTTTAATAAAACAGAGAGACAGATAGCAAGAAGAACTTAATGGAAGATGAGGCGAATGATGAAGGAGAAAAAAAAGCAGAAGTGAAGAAGACATTAGTTGTTAGCAAAATGAATTTGAATAATTGTAAATATTGTACTTAAAGTGAAACCAATACATTCTGATAAACCAAACAAAGCAAAGTAGGAGCAAAACTTCGCAAGATATATAAGAATTAATTAATATTACTTAGCTAATTAACATAATTACATTTAGTTAATGTAACTGAAGCAAAACGTTCAAGCAGTCAATAAAGCTAAACATAATGATAATGATAGAATTATAGACAATGCACCATTTAAGCTTAGTATATAAACACAGAGAAACACAGGAAGACACAAACACTGACACACACACATACACACATTTGAAGTTTTTTGGTGAAGTTCCTCAATGAATCACACTCACACTCACACTCACATACACACATTTAGTTTAATTAAAGGCAAGTGAGTTAAAGTTAAAGATTGAAATTAATATTTAAAGTAAACCCCAACACCTGGCACAGAGATAAGCACACTTATCAAGGCATCATAACAAATATCATCGATGAATTTTAATTTAGAAAGAATTATTGAAGTAATACTAAGCAGATGAAACGGAAGAAACAAAAGAAACAAAATTTTTGTATAGTTAGCAGAAGTTCTATAGCCACAACTGAGCTATATACCCCTTGAGTAGAAAGTTATCATTTATGGATTATTATGAACAAACACACAGACACATAAACACACGTATAGTCAATATAGAAGCAGCATCAGATAAATACAAAATATATATATATATATACATATATATAGTTTGATGCATATTTAATAAATATGTGTGAATGTACTTTATGCAATGAGCATATATAATGACAAGACATACTTAAGCACCTATATGTAGCACGAGTTTTTTATATGTAAACCAAATAAAAGAAAACGCAAATTATTTTATATACACAGTAATCCCCCAATGAATAAAGACAGAAGTGAATAAGATGAAAGAGAATGATGTGGAGTATATTATAATTCAAGGCTCAATACTTTCTTAAATGTTGGAAGAGTTAGCTAATTCTACACAACGCTAGCAAGAGATACAGCTAGCATTAATTACCTATACGGCCTATACCAGAATATAAAGACACGAACTACACCTAAATCTAAATCAAATACATAACGTCACTAATAATCCAACTTAAAGCATATATAGCTAAACTGAGAGCAGTCGAATATGAGAAGCGAAAATTACTTTATTAACTTTCTAGACAAAACACTAAGCCACATACACACACACACACCCACACTAACACGAAAATATTGACACTGAGAGACACGCCTACTATATGAGGTCTTTTGTATGCTACAAGTCTATAGGATCAGTTAAGCCCAAGTACTTACAATGGATTTGAACTAAAGCAAACTGCAAATTGATTTACACATACCAGAACGAAGTAAGATTTTTTAGGATCACAGTTTTTTTTTTCAAACACCCAAAATAGTTAGCATCAGAATCAGTATCAATAAAACTCGACATCAAGGGAAATCGGTGATATAGACAGACAAATGCACATGCATGTATATGCTATCGTACAAATATTGTCATGATAGTGTATATACCATATATAATATTGTAGCTACGCAAATGTCACAAATTCAATTATAAATCGGACATAACAGTTTACATAGTTAAATTAAAAATGAAATGTTTACAAAATTGAGGCATAGGTTTATAG
>JBANCZ010001611.1:0-20327 GCA_037040025.1 Sphaerogastrella javana | reverse complement strand
GGTATGTACGTGTGTGTGTGTGCGCGCGTGTGCGTCTATGGCATTCTGTTGGCTTCATGATTGTGGTTTTTTTTTTATATTATATATATATTTTTTTATTTGAAGGCTTTTTCTTTTATTACTACACTAATCGGGGAAAATGCTGCAGAGTTTGCTATGCATGCGGCTGCACACAGCCGGCGTTGTCATCGGTTGGCTGGGCGTTGTTGGCTCCTTTGTCTTAACCATACTGGTGGGCTGTGTGCTTGGCTATGCCGATGTGATCTCCAAAAGCATTATGGAGCACATGAAGGAGAGTGATTCAGCTAGCTACGATGAAATCCATACGGGTAAGCTGAGATAATCCAGAAGTACTCGGTTCCATGTTTCCTTATCTCTTTGTTATCGTTTATTAAAGTTGTTATCATAACGTGTAGCATCTATTTGGCCATCATTGTGCTCAATTTGCTGGCATCGGGCATGCTCGTCTTGGGCACCATTAAGGTAAGGCTGTTGCTCTTTCACTCTATCTTTCTCCTTCTCTCTTTGCTTATGTGATGAAATTCCTTTACTCTGTGACGCAACTCTCTCTACTCTCTTCACTCTCTTACAGAATCGCCATCTGATGCTGGTGCCTTGGCTAATCAACTCGGGTATTGGTTTGGTTTTGAGCATCTTGTATCACATTATGCTCTTTGTTGTTGTACTAAGTTCTGCCACTTCAGCTGACTTTGTGCCCATGCTGATAGTAACGGTTCTTGTACAGGGTGAGTCACAATTTATTTCCCTAGAAATTAATGCAATTCGCCAGCTGGAAATCAACACGAAAAAAGCAAACACACGCACACTCACACTCACACTGTTACACATATACAGTGCACGCTCAATACAAAGATCCGTTCATATTGATGCGAAAGAGCATGCAAATGAGATTCAATGGATTTCGATTATTCGCGAGCATCCACTGTAAACGTGTTCTATGTGTGTGTGTGTGTGTGTGTGTGTTTGTGTATTGCGATTTGGGTTTTTTTGTGATTCCCGGCAGCTTATCAAGCTACAGCTCATCAGAATTTTACATTTAATATATCAAATATACTGTATAACTTGATTTCATCTTGATTTTTTTTTGCACTCTTTGTAGCTTTGCAAATCTACATTTATTATGGCATCTACTCGCTGTTCAAGCACATACAGTACACACGCGAGGAGCAGCATCCGTTGATGAGACCAGTGTCACAGGGTGCTCCAGTGCCCAGCCAACAAAACAACTTGTATCCCAATTATACCAAAATGTAAAGAACATCGTAACGATTCGAATTTTGTGGCAACACAAGTTATGAAGAAGAAATCATAACTTTCAAATCGATATATATACTATTTTTTATATGTTAATCTATATATCAAAATATTATACAAACGTACATACATACACAAACATACATATATATACATGTGGGAATGTGCAATAAAAAATCCGAATATGTGACGATCAAAACTTTTGCGCTTGCCTTTTGAAATACAGATGCAATCACAGAAACACGCACACACTCGCACATAGTTGATGTGTATTCGCTATGGGGAGGTGTATAAGCGATAAGGTCTTATCCTATTTTCATGGGTTTCTACAAGCTGTGCTTGAAAGACTTGATTAATTTAACGGCTATGGTCACAAAAATCGGGGAAAAAAGATGCAATGGAATGAAACCGAATAATAATGTTATGGTATCGATTTTGATCTTCGATAGATTAATACATCGGTTTAGGGTACAGTTTCAGTTTTAAAAACTAAATCGATGTCGATAAAACTGAGTTGTTTCAGTTCTAACACAAATATATGTACATATATTTCAGTAATTTTTGCAATACTCAATTTTTCAGTATTCGCTTTTGCTCCTTTTGTATGGTCCCCCCAGGGGCAAGCTGAAAATGCATGGATTCATAATTATGCGCGTTTACACACACTCATACATACATTCATATTCACACCTCATACAGACACATATATACGTCCCTACGGTTTTTTTTTTTTTTTTCTTCTGTTTGCTTTCTTTGCTCATTCACTAATACGCCTGACACTCAAACAGTGTTGTCAATTTAGCCTTTTTTTTCATCTAGATTAGTTCGATTTTTAATGTTTTCAGCTGAAAATCTCTTTTTCACATTTAATAATATTTCATGCGTATTTTTATTGTTTCGGAATGATCTTATCTCATTTCCATGAATTTCTACAATCTGAGCTTAAAAAATCGGACAGATTTTTAAGAGTCTGGTAGATGGTACGTTATTAATCCTGAGTTAATATTTGGTTACTGTAGAAACTAGTGAATTAATTCGTTGTAAACATTTGTACATCGTATTGAAATCAAGCCGTGACGAAATCATTTTATAGCTATATGAGTTTCAAATCCGGTGGCCTCATTGTTGGGGGTATTTTATGTGCTATTTCACTATTGGGACTATTTAATGTGATTTATTTACCCTCTATACACATAACGGAACATGCAAGAAAGTTAATTTTGAACGTACTTAATTTAGGTACTTATAAATATTTATCTACAATTCCAATAATTTTAGGTTATACGATATTGTTATTTTATTTGACTGTTGTTTTAATACACTTACTGGCATCGTTGCTTCTAATTCTGGGCACATTAAAGGTGAAACTTATTCATGAAAACTGAGGCATATGATATTCCAGAATGGTGTATAGTATTAACTACTCGCTGTCTGATGAAATAAAATCGTTCAATCATCGCGTGGAAAATCGGGAATCCCCGTCTAAGCTCGCGTATTGAAGATGACATTTGAACGCATTTTATAGATTTGAGTCACTAAAACATATCAGACAATATAATATCGATAGAACTTTAAACTGAAGTTATTGTTTATTTGAATCGAATATTATATAAAAAAAAATTATTCAAAGATTGAGCAATCTAATTATTTTAAAGCAAATGGAATCATTCAATATTATATTACTTTTACGTTTTAATCTAATTCACCAGCGCATTTGCAATTAATTCTTAACGCGATATTTGAATTTAGCGTATTATGAAGTTGCGCTGGTGCGTGGCAACTCTAGTGGTCATACAATTTCATGGTGCATGGTGAGTTTGCCCATGATAGTGGTGGGTTTACATTCGCAATTTGATGAGCATTAAAAATAAATGCGCTGTATTTATTATGTTATATTATACATGTTATATCATACAGTAAGTATTCCGCTATACATTTTACTTTTTACTTTATCTACAGATTCGCCGTTAACTATCACAATAGAGAATGAGAGTGAGAGTGAGAGAAACAGGCGATTAACGCCATCGTACTGTTTCAATTACAGTTATCCCAGTCAGAGATGTGAGTTCTACATAATTTATGAGCTGTTTCAATTTGTCGATAACTTTTATATTAATTATTATTAATTAAGATTCCTAATACATAGTATTAATATGACAAACATTTAAACTTTAGATATTTGCTGCAGCCGGCGCATTGTCGTTTATTAATCAGCGCAGTCGTAACGACTTTAAAATATCGATAAGTTTGCTACGAGTGCAGGTCAATCGATAGTTGTATTTTGCCACCTCTAAAGCGCTTGAATCCAATCCGCTATTATTGCGAGTTTGAGCGCGCGAGCAGCCGACGTGAATTTGTCTATTGGAGGAAAATCAAACAAAAATTTACATATAAACAAAATGAAACCGTTCAAGCTGTGTGGAGCGGACTTAAAATCTGGCGCTCTAACAGTTGCATGGTGTGAATTGATTGGTACGATCTTTCTTGCTGCTGCCTTATCGACGTACTTGTCTCGAGTGGGCCACACATCAATATGTGATGAATACAAACCCAAAATGGATGAAAACGATAACTGCTCGGCCGAAGTTTGTGAATATACTGGAACTTTTGATCCAATCGAACACTGTCACAAAAAGTATTACTATAGTAAGTATTCTCTGTTCATTTATTTGTATAGAACCAAAATAAGTATGTCTTCTTTTTGCAGGAAACGTCATAATACCGTATTCAGCCGCAATCACAGCGATTATTGCAAATATGATTCCAACCGCTATAATGCTGTATAGCCTAAAATATGTAAGTTTGTCAGCAAATTTTTTTTGATAACTATATGTATATATATATATATATATAAATGTATGTGCGGTTGGTTATACCTGTTCAGGACAGTGATTCAAAGATGATGGTGCCTTGGCTGATTGTCACATCCGTTTGCTTGTCTATAACCGTATTGGTTATACTGTTTTTATTCATTTTATGCTTCTCAATTTTGGACGAGGTGGGTCTTAAGGCTCCTTTGTACTTGCTGCTCGGATACATACCCATTGGTAAGTGATCATTTGTAATCGGATATTTACATAGTTTTATATATATTCCTTTATATTAAGCATATTGCTGTTACGTTGTATTCGCTGTTCACTGCTTATATGTGGAAACGCAGATAGAGGAGTCGACGCGTAAGGAGGAAGTCGAAACTGAAGAGATCGGAGATACCCCGATATTGGATCACCCTAAGGTCGATGCGCACTAAATAATCGTTTAATTTTTATATACATCATATGCATTTTATCCATGTTTATATGTCACAAACAAATTGTACTATATACTCAAATTAAGTATTATTAATATAATAAATAGCCTTAATCTATACAAGAAAACGCCCGTCGTATGTGTTTGAAGTGCGAGCGAGACAGGCTCTGCCTTGGTCACCGTTTTCGTCAGTTTACAGTTACAGCCGCCAGAGTTGTCAACAATGCATAAAACAAAACGGTTTAGGAATTCTCCTTGGCGCCAAAAATACCAATATTGATCTAACGTAAATGGCAACACTGAAGCAAATTACTACCAGATATCGATATTAATAAATTGTATTTAATTAAAAAATTGGATATATATTTTAATTGTTTAACTTGGTTAATATTCAATTAATGTCCAGATTATCTGTAATGTATGTAATTTTATTGCACAATGCAACCATCGATACAACTATCGATTAATTTTGTAATTATGCTGATGCCCATGTTATGCCGTCTCTAAGTGAATACCTTTAAACTTCGTTTTCTATCATCAGTGTTGACGATTAATTGGTGTGATCTGACGTGCCAAAATGTTGCAGTTATTGTGTGGAACAAACTTAAAAACCTCCGGGTTGGTTATCGCATGGATCCAACTGATTGGATCCGTTGTATTGGCATTTGCAGCGGTTATAGTACTGACATGTGCGGGTACAGATACAATTTGGGATAATATTGTCCATGGTAGCATACACTATGTGAATGAGGGTAAGAATTGTTTAATTATACGTATTGAGAACAAATTGTAATATGACAAAATCTTGCAGGTGTATCCTCGTCGTTCTCCCTCCTACTGACCATATTGATTATCAATTTCTTGCCGGCTATTATGATCATCTTGGGCATCAAGAAGGTAAGTTCCTTATGTCTCCTGTTGTTACTGTGGTTGTTCCATGAACTATTTATTAATTTACGTAATTTATGTTTTGCAGGATCGCCATCAGTTTCTTCTGCCTTGGCTATTTACCACTGGCATATTTCTGTATATTACCATTGTATTGAATCTATTTCTACTGATTAAGTTCTCATTTTCTACTAAGGTATATGGTTGTGGCGTTCCTCTTATCGCACTTTTCGTATTCATACCAATTGGTGAGTACTTGATTTAAAAATGATCGTTATTGCCAATTGGCTCAATATATGTATATACATATGATTCATTTAGGAGGCTGCGTCTATGTTTACTGCGGCATTTACTCCCTGTATAAACAGATGAAGTTATCTAAAAACATTGACAATCGCAATATCGCCGGATGTCAACCAGGGTTGCTCCATTCCGCCTAAAACCCAGTCTTCCGTATATTCACATACATATCTACATATGTATATGAAATTAAATATCACATTTATTCAGATTGTGGCTGACGTGTTCAAATATTCTTATATTTGTCCAATAAAAATATATACAATGTATACATTCACTGCAAACTTTATTCCCTTTTCGCGTCTTCTCTTGAGATACATATTTGTAGAATGATCGCGCAGTCTCATTTTGCAATTTCTGCTTCAGTTGCATTTTCTTGATGCCAACTGTAAATTTAACTCTGCGTGATTAAACGAGAGGCGTACATGGAGAAAAAGAGTTGGGGTGAGTGCGCTGTTGAAATTGTTTAGATTTTTTGCTGTAGATTCGGCGGTTTCCTGATGAGTAGGTGTATTTGGTTTACAATTACATTCAATAGAATTGTCGATTGCATGGATCAACGCGATAACCAAGTTTAGTTTTTGCTCAAATTCAATATTAAAGCGTTAAGGGCATAGAGAGAAACGCATACCAGACGAAACCTAAAGTCGTGCTGATTCGTAAGTCTGAAAGAAACACGAGCTCTGCTCTGGGGAACCACGCATCACGGAATTCAACACGGCAAAATGGGAAGTGCGGTGATTGTGACTGATTAGTGTGGTGAATTTAAATGTGACTATGGTGAGTGTGCTGGAAGCAAGCTAAGCCTAACGCTGTCCGAGCTGCCGCTCTCATTCTCAATTGAGACGTTAGCCGAAATAGAGCGGTCGGCATTGTCGGTACAGTGGGAATCAGGTTTTCACAATGATTAAATCTTTTCATGGTGTATGTCTAAGAACTGGAGCGCTAATTACCGGCTGGACCTGCGGCATTGGCTGCGTCCTATCGACAATTGCCGAAGTGGTGCTCTTGTGCCTGAACATGGACTATGCATATGACTTTGGCAGTAAGTATTTCGATATTGCTTATAAATATTTATACAAATTTCTGTTCAAATAAAATATCTCTATAGTTGGCATCATGGGCATCGTAATGTGCTTCTTGTTTCTCATCCTGGGCATTGTAGCGGCTTACTATTTTGTTCGGGGCATAAAGAAGGTAAGGGTTTTCGTATAAATCATATAATATTAATTAATATACATATGAATCATTATATTTTGTTTGTCTTGCAGGAGAACTATATGTTGATGTTGTCTTGGCTTATCACCTACGGCATTGCGTTAACCGTATACAGTGTGTGCTATATATATTCGGTTGTTTTTAATTTCTCACTCAAATCTGTATTATTCACACTGCCCATACGTAAGCATTTTATAGATATATGTCGATTATAGTGCTAATTATTATATTTTGTTTCAGCTTTCCTATTCTACATCTACTACGGCATCTGTTCATATCACAATCAGATCGAACTCGCACACAAACGTCGAGAATCGCTTGCTTTGAGACTTCAAAATAGCTGGAAGTAACAATACGATAACGAATGTAAAACCAAAACAAAACCACTAAAAACTTACCCATATAGTATATTGAACAAATTTTGTGTATAATTTAAGTGGATAAAGAAATTTCCCCTATTTCTTTTCACAGAGCGCCCACTGAAGCGTACGAATACATGAATCAATAAAATGTTGCTCTCCGTTCGCATTTAAGAGAGCAAATAGAGCTGGTCTCTTCAGAGATCTGAATCTATTCAAGCTGATTTTGAATTCAATTCACTTTGTATGCTATTAATCTATATTAAGATCTGTTCAATTTTGTATAAATTGTTATAAATTTGCATAATTTTAAGCAAACTACGATTGATTTCTAATACACATTGAATATGTTTGCTTTACTTGTCGAGGGCACAAAAATTCCCCCTGGGAAATTGTTCTCCAAGTGGAAGAGCGTAAAAATCTAATATTATTCTCTTAATTCGTTTGGTGGCTGTGCTGTGGCTACTCATTGTGTAAATCTGTTTATGCTTCAGTGAATAGTTTTCAATTTATAAATGTTTAAAGATACAATTTTGTTTTATAGTTTTTGCAATTTTGTTTAATGCTTGCACACGCAAAATGTATAATATGTTACACACAATGCACAATTCTATACACATACATATGTACATACACATACACGTTTACACTGAGATATAAAAGAGATTTGAAATTTGAAAGTTTTAGGTATTGGAAATAACAATCGAGCAGAGACGCACAGACAAGCATTTCATAGCTTATGGTCATTTGCCTAGACCCAGCCACATATAGCTCGGATCGATGAACTGTGAGCCACGGTATCCTTTGGGATTACGCGAAACTAGGGTGCGTATCTTTTGTGACGGTCGATAGCTGGCATGGGCTGTTTGCAACAATTTCGGCGATTTATATTCAATTAATTTATTTTCGTCTTCGCTATCGTTATCGATGGTGTTATCATTATCGTTATCAGTATCATCATCGTTTGCATTATGGTTATCGTTGGCGTTATCGTTTCCATGCAATTGGTCAACACTAGGTGGTTGCATCTGGTAGTGATGCACGCCATGTAATAGCTGAGATTCAACCTCACCCAGTTGCTTCGATTCTTCGGCAAAGCGCACGTTCGCCTGAAGATGATTGAAGAAATCCTCTAAGCTTGTTATGACTCCTGGAATAGCAGACCGATAGACAGAGGCTGGTTGTACGAGCACTTAAAATGATTGAATATACAGTTGGGGATATTATATATAGGGAGGGAATAATAGATATACAATACATAATGCTTTAATATATAGGAATAGATAGTATAATCTAAAGATAGAAAATATGTATTCAGTAGAAACAAATAGGAATAATTATAGTAGACGTATTAAACTTAAAACAAAGAGAAACTATTGAAAGAATTCGATGGGTAGAAACCGTCTGAGATAAATTATATATTTTTAAAGAGTTATCCACAACAGCTACTCACTGGCACTAATGGAGGGTCTATAGCGAGCACCCTGATAGTCTGTGTATTCTCGCTTCCACAGACGTTGCTCCTTGAACGGATGAACAGCCGGAGATTGCAATTGGTCCAGCCAGGTTTGTTGCATCTGATTTACCTTGAGTTTGTTGTCCTGTTGTTGGTTCCACACTTTAGGCTGCAGCGGAAAATGAAACGCCTTGGCCATAAAGCGACCAAAATCAGCGTCATCCTGGTATGTCATTTCCTTTTGTTTAGTTCGAAATTTTGGCAAAGGGCTTCCGTTATTGTAATTGTTTACATTGTCGTTGATGTTGTTGTTGCTCCTGTAAAAACCTTGGTTGTTGCCCTTTGTCTCACCCATTGGCCATTTCCAGTTAGCCAAAGCGGGTGCACCCTCCTCCGTATCCCCCGCATCCGACACCGTCATCGTCTCAGCATGGATGGGCCTCGCTCGCAATGTTGTCGCTGTGTGTGAGTGAGAGTTTGAGTGTGAGTGTGTGTGTAATGAAAGCTACATTAATTGTCTATGCCCATGGGATTATTAAACATTCATATAGGTAGCCTATACAATATTTATATATATTTTTTCCGGCCCAGCAACGGATGTTCAATTTCCGTTTTTGAGTACTCGCTGATTTTAATTTACTGATAGACGGCACAATGAAATTAAATTCATTTAATCAAAGGTCAAGGATTTGAAGATCTAGATCTAGGACATTGACTAGATAAAGATAGACGAGGTTACCAAGATTTTAATTGCAATTTAGTTATATTAAATAAGGATAAAAGGGTTTAAAACAATAAAAATTGAATGGAAAATAGGTGACCAAAAGGTTAAGAACAGAAATTTTTGTATTTGTAGTTAGTTGATTTAAAGAATAAGCGAATTTAGAACACTTACGAAAAAAAAAACATATTTTATAATGATAGATTAGATTTACGTTACTTCTTCAAGCGATAGAACATCTATGCATCACAGTTTTGGTAATAGAATCTCTAAACCTCACGGTAGTTTACAGGTTCTAGACATTTCCAACGTTACTCTAAGTATGCATAGATCTTTCTAGTGAAATTTCACCTGTTATCAGCAGCAGCAGCACCAGGAGCGATGTTTGTCGTCCCAAAAAATAACACACATGCAACATATTGCACTTGAATTATGCCAAATGTACTTAAATTAAGTTCTTAAACAAGAAGCGAACATTTTCTTTTGGGTTTATTTTAAATATAAAACACTGGCACTGTTTGCTTTAGAAGACAGTTTTTGAGCCGTTCTGAAGAGTGCGGTAATGGCCACTGGAGAGCGTGTTGCAAACGCGACTAATGCGGCATGCAACGGCGCTGTAGTGTTTTTATAGGGCTCCGAGCACCTGTTGCCCGAGGCACGAACACTCCAGCGAAGTTCTAGGTGACAGATGGGAGGTGGCAGGTGGCAGTTGACTGTTGGCTGTTGCCAGTTGGTCATATGGCTGTATGGAAGAGGATAGGGAGCAGAGGGCAATTGCCGTGTCCTGTGCTGCAGAACATGCGCAGCACACACACACGCGAACACATACACACACACACATAACAGAGCATAACATTCATATTAGTTTGGTCATTTGAAACGCGTCTTGAGCGTCAACTGCTGCTGTTGCTATCGCTGCTACTGCTGCCAATTGGCCAATTGAGTGTCATACGCAGCTAGAGAGCGGATGACAATAAGGCTCAGGTGTGCCAAAAAGCAATTCACACGCACAATTATCCGGCACGCTCTATCTCTAGCCGTATCTCTATGCTCATGTGTGTGTCCTGTTACCTTATTGCATAATAATTCCCTTTTGGCATGTTTGCATATTGAATTTCAGCCTTTGCTTTCACATTTCGCTTCTAATGTGACGTCAAAAGGTTTTGTTCCATAAACTCTCAACGCTTTGACAATTTATTTAGTTTGATTTTCTATTGAAGTATAGAAAAAATTTACATAATTGGTCAGTGCATTGGCGGTTTCACTCACTCTCTCTCTCTCTCTTTGTTTCTCTCCCTCTCCCTCCCTTTTTTCATATTACCGCTTGCTGTTTGTAACTTTGATGGTTTTGCTTTGTTGTCATCTTTCGAGTCGCCTGCAGATGCCGACCTTGCCCTCTGTTAGTGCTGCTGTTACTTCAGTGCTGCTGTTATTCACTTCCTTTCTCTCTCGCTGTCACAAATTTAATTAGAGCTGTGGGCAACAGGTAGCGGCAGCTGCTTTTTCACGCTTCCCATGAGCTAATGGCCATCAGCATGAGCAGCAGCAACTTTTGCTGTAGTAATACCATTTAAAAGTTTTACAAACGCTTTGCTAATTTGCTTTTATTTCACTTCAACTTCTCCATAATTTAACATAATGCACTTCAGCACTGAAGCAGCAACAACAATAAATTGGCCTAATGTACATATTCATATAAAACTAACAAAAATTATTTATATATATAAAAAATTATAGAGTATTCTTAGTTAGACGAAAATTATACATTCTCGATTTAGGAAATAGATAGCTTAGTCTGTCTTTAACAGCGCAAAAGAAAAATACTGAATTGCCAGAAGAAAGTGATCTGCAACCCTGTTTTAGTTAATGTTAATAACAGTATCAAAATTAATGTTTTAGCCGCTTATGTATTTTATGTGTTAAATAATTAAAGAAAAAATATGACAAATAATTAAGACACTGATAATTGAAACACCGTGTCTGTTACAAATATATTGAAGCATAAATAGATATATTTAAACTCACAATGAAACATTGTTTTCGAATTGAAATTCGTATGTGCATTTAAACGTAACGTCTAATGCCAATGTTAATTAACATGGTCATGTTAAAGTTTGACGCAAATTGCGCAAGCGACTCATAGTGCGTTCTGTTAAACTCAAAATGGCAGCTGTGCCTCAACCAACGCCGACATTAAAAATTGTTGGCTTCGTTCTTGGCGCCAAAAACGAAAACGAAGTCGAAAAGTGGGAGAAGAAATTTGTCAAAGTTTGCTGTGATTAATATTTATTAAATATACATATTTTAAAAGAGCAAAGAAGCGTTTCAGAATAATTAATATTTGCATTTGGTGTATGGGATGTAGGGTCCAGCTGGCTTGATTTTACAGCTGGTTGGTTTGCGACTTTTCAGGCACACGCTCTTATCTAGGCGCGGAATGGAACGGTAAATTAATTTCACAGTTATACAGAATGCTTAAGTGCTGTGTATTCACTCTGAAACAGTTTTGATTTGCGAAAAAGCGTGGCGCACACACACTCAATTGGGCATTACCCAGGTCTGCCGGATGTCAATCGATTGGAGGCAACTTTGAACTCGAAACTCAAGCTATATAATTCGGCATGGGAACCACGAATAACTCACATATCGTATCTACGAAAGAAACCTGCACAATGTGAGTAAATCTTAACTTAAGCAATTTGTATAGAGATCGGTTAAAAAGCTCTTTATTTCAGGACGGCCTGTACCAAACCTAACGCTCTGCGTAAGTTGATGAAAGTTCAAAATGTGCTTTGGATAATCCAAAGAGATCTAAGCAAATGAGAAGTAGGCACTTTATTTTTACAGTTTTGCTACTTATAGACTTATGCATTTTCGAATCTTATCACACTTCAGATATTTAGAGCTGTGATAAATTCTTGTTCCTATCTTATCAAGAAATGTTTAGCATCCAGTAACTTGCACTCGTTTACTGCTTATAAAAATGCCGCTACCATCTGTTAGTCGTCACGATTAATACTATGTTTTATTTTGTTGATACATGTTGCCGGACTTTCTTACTATATAGTATTATCGTAGGACTATTAGTTATTCTAATCTATCAAAACTTCATATCCATTGCGTGTTGAAAAGCGCCTATTTTCTTCAAGCAAAACTTTAATTTGGTCGTCAAATATGGACCACAACGTGAGGCGTCTTCAATCCCAAATTCTCCAGATTTGAATTTGGCAAACCATCGCTGACATTAAATAAAAAATACTTAAGATAATTTACATAAATAATGTACATATAGATGACGCGTTTGTGTCCGAAACACAAATTGTTAAATATTTTTCATCACAGTCATCTAGCGATAATTTGTTTATAATGTTATCGATCGTTTTATGATCTTGTGTACGCCAATAACAATATACTTAGGATTCGATAAAAAAAAAATGTTGAAGTTTGCAGTAGACGACGACGGCAACAACCGAGTGACTGTGGTTAGTATGGATCGTAAAAGATAAGTCTAATGGCTTTACAGATGCGAAGTAGTTTGAACAATAAATCCACCTTATTAAGTATAAAATCGATAAGCGATAACCAGATCTTGATTGACAAAACTGAAATTGAAACTGTAAGTCAATCAGAACCAGAATCTGAACCCTGCTCCAAAGTGCCAATGCCTTGAATTATTGATTTACTTGGGATGTGTTGGCATTGGCAACGAGGTGATCATAAATGTATATGGACAATTGTGATCATAAATATATACATATATCCAATATCAGCAATATCTAATATACAAATTACTGCCACGTGCACATAAACTTATTATATAGTTGCAAGATATGAAATCACTGCTGATAAGCGTCCAAACCAGGCCCCCTAGGTTGCTTTAAAATTGAGAAAAACGGTACGAGCAGCACTTAGTCGTTGGTCAGTCGTTGGCGACTGTGGAAGCATGGAAAACGGCAACGGCAAGGATAACGCTGAGCACAAGCAGGATTTGGATATGGATATGGATAATAGTAACACCATTATTGAGCTTACCGTGAGGGATAAGAAGGGCCAGAGACCCATGCCCTGGTATTATTCACCTGTATATGTGCTCTTCTGGTTGGGCCTCTTCTTCGCTGTGGTCTATCCGCTCTTTAACTATCTGCCCAATGCTGTGAACATCGATGAGGAAACCGCCAAACCGGGTGAATTTGTGGCGGAACGTGCACAGCGAATACTGCTTGAACTGGATCGCTTGGGACCTAAAATTGTGGGCGATTATATAAATGAGGAATATATGGTCGATTGGATGCTCGATAAAATCGAAGATGTGCGTGCTGTGATGCGCAAGGATCTCTATGACATGGAAATTGATGTGCAGGAGGTATCCGGCGCCTATCTACACTGGGAGATGATCAACATGTACCAGTCCGTGCAGAATGTCGTTGTCAAGCTATCCGCCAAGAGCTCCAACAGCTCAAACTATCTGCTAATCAACAGTCACTACGATACCAAGCCAGGCAGCGTGGGTAATTAGCATAACTGCAGTTCCAGATGCATCGCTACTCTACTATTCTAATAAATGTGTGTTCATGTGTGTGTGTGCAGGTACGGGCGATGCTGGTTTTATGGTTGTTGTCATGCTGGAGGTGATGCGTCTGCTCGTGCAATCAGAGAATCCGCTGCAGCACCCTGTTGTTTTTCTATTCAACGGCGCTGAGGAGCAACCGCTACAGGGCTCTCATGGTTTTATTACACAGCACAAATGGTCTGGCAACTGCAAGTGAGTAATTTTTATATTTTTTTTTTGGGTTATTTAAGTATATAAGTATATATTTTATATTATATTGAATAGTCTCAAGTATTTGGTCATTTTAGGCATATCTTTTCTTGAAAGAAACTTATAAATAATTTTTAAATATTGTTTAAATCATTCTTTATCAATTTCAGAGCTCTCATCAACCTGGATTCATGTGGAGCTGGCGGACGTGAACTGCTGTTTCAGGGCGGTCCAAATCATCCTTGGCTCATGTCGGTAAGTTTTGATTGCGTACACGTAGACCCCTGTACTAGCTTATCGTGGTTATATATATGTTATATCATTTATTGCAACGATATCGCTTGATTTATCGTATCAATTGCTGCTTATCAGCTAAGCAACTGACAATTTTCACTTGTTTTTTTATATGTTGCTTTACTTTCTATTTGTTTTTTTTTAGCACTACAAAGATGCCGCCAAACATCCGTTTGCCACGACAATGGCCGAGGAAGTATTTCAGGCGGGCATAATACCATCCGACACAGATTTCCGTATTTTTCGCGATTTTGGCCCAGTGCCTGGTAAATTTTTATTAAGTATAGCTGAAATATTTATAAAATAAGTTGAACTTAATAGGTTTGGATATGGCGGGAGTCTATAATGGTTTTGTCTATCATACCAAATACGATCGTTTCGATGTAATATCCCGTGACTCTCTGCAAAACACGGGCGAGAATCTTTTGTCCCTGGTGCTAAGCATTGGCAATGCTGAGGAAATGTATGATACTGAGGTATGTTCTCATATCGCATATCGCATATCTTTTGGGTTTTATGGCACCATTATAATCATTAACTTTTTTTTTTGTTGATTTCACACCAGGCACATTCCGAGGGTCACTCCGTCTTCTTTGATTTCCTGGGTCTATTCTTTGTCTATTACGTGGAATCGACGGGCATTGCCCTGAATATAACCTTCTCGCTCGTTGGCATACTGCTCGTATGCATCTCCCTCTGGCGCATGAGCAAAACGACGGATCTGAGCATTGGCTTTATGGCTGGCAAATTTGGCGTGCTCTTTCTATTGGAGATATTGACATTTGTGATGGCGTTGGGTCTGCCGCTGCTGATGGCCACGTTCTATGATGCGGGCAATCGCACTATGACGTATTTCACGAATAGTTGGCTAGTCATAGGACTCTTTATATGCCCCTGCATCATAGGACTGACCCTGCCGTTTACGCTGTACTTCACCTGGCGACCCAGCGTAAGCTACAAAGAGAGGTTCACTATTATGTGCAATAGCTAATGTTCTGTGTGTATCTATATTTTAGGAGAAGTTACCGCAACCGTATCACTTACAAATAGCTGGACACGCCCACTGTGTTCTTCTGGCCATATTGTGTATTATTACCACTGCCGCCAGCCTGCGCAGCGGTTACATGCTCATGATCTCGCTGTTCTTCTATGTGGCCTCAATGATCATCAATTTGGTCACCACACTGCATGATCGAGGTACTTGAAAAACTCAGGATCATCATTAGTATTTGATTTTAATCAGTTTTTGTGTTTTGTACATATATATTTTATAGGATATTACTGGTCCATTGTTACGTGCATTTGTCAGATAATGCCGTTCCTGTACTTTAGCTATGTCTTCCACGCTTTTCTTTTCATTACCATACCCATGACAGCACGCAAGGGCACGGAGGTTAATCCTGATCTTTTGATCGCTTTGCTGGCGACCCTGGGTACCATACTCGCCATGGGTTTTGTGGTGAGTTCATAGCTTATTTTAATTTGACTCGATATAATGCATTTTTGAATTATTGTCTGCTTGCCGTAGGTGCCGCTTATCAATATGTTCCGGCGGCCGAATTGCATCATCGGCGGTCTGGCGCTCATCATGTTCATATTCTGCATGATATCCGTGTCAGAGGTGGGCTTTCCCTATCGCGCCAAGACCAATGTAATGAGAGTTAACTTCCTGGTGAGCTAGTTTTATACATATACAAAAATTGAGTATTAATATATTATAAAATGTATGTGTGTGCAGCAAGTGCATCGACGCTTCTATGAATATGATGGCAGCATTAGCTTGGAGGACTCGGGCTACTATTTCGATCTGCAGGATCGTCGCCTGGATAAGCCGCTGCACAAGGCTTTAGACTTTAGTCAACTGATTAATCTGGAGAATGACTGCAATACGAAAATGATGTGCGGTGTCCCCTGCTTCAATCATCGCTGGTGCGAGGCACGCAAAGCGGCACGTTGGCTGCCCCGCGAGCAACAGGTGGAAGTGCCAGGCATTAGCACCTTGACGCTAGTCAATAAGACCACACTAACTGATGGCTATAGAGTGCGCTATAACTTTTGCTTAGAGGGGCCAGCGCGCATGAGTGTTTTCCTGAATCCATTGAACAATGCCAAAATGGTGGACTGGTCATTTTTGCGTGGCATGCTGGACAAGCCCTTTGATTTCAGGCCACCGTATCATGTATTCTTTGCCTGGGGCAAAGATAAATCGCCCATTTGCTTTTACTTGGAGCTAACAGTGCGTATAACTTACCTCTAATTACTGCAACAATATTGTTATATTGAGTTTTTCCATTTTCCTATTTGCAGAAAGCGGATGGCAAATTTACGGAGCCAGTGCTGGAAATCGGTATCTCTGGTCACTATATAAGCAATGTACATAGAAGAGACAAATACAGCACTCAGTTTATAGATGATTTGCCAGATTTTGTGCATGCCATGGAGTGGCCAGCCTCATACGAACGCTATATATATTAAGTGTTAATAGTTAAATTAGTTTATTAGTTATCAATGATAAAGTTCTATAGATATCTGAAGCTATCAATTTGATAAATGTTGTTTGCCCTTCCTGTTCCAGAATTGTGGACAAACTCAAGCCCCCTGCATATGCCAGCTGCATTGCAACATGTTGCATGCCCAAAAACAAACACAATGAACAATAAACATTTATTTGTAGCGTTTAAAACATTTGTGTAAATACGAACAATGCGTGAGCAATGTTGTAGTAGCAGCACGTCGTACGCATGCTTTACTTGGTCCATATATAAATGACGCTCGTTCGACGTTTGAAGACGCACTTCGATTTGGGCAATAGACGAAGTAAAGTACCAAAAGCAAAAAAAAAATTAATAATTTTATCATGAAATATTTGGCGGTTTTAATATTCCTGACAACGTTGTGGGCAACGGTATCTGCACAAAATACCGTAACTGATAATTTGATCAGTGAAATCGGTTCGGCGGTAGATGGTTCAACTTCTTCACTAGATACACCCTCATCTTATACCTCTTCTTATTTTTCTGACTATCCGATTTACTCTTACGAATACTACGACGAAATCACCACCCAGAAGCCATTCAAGCAGCAATTCCTGTCGCTTCTATTTAACAAGAAGGGATAATGTGACGCCGCAGCCTAGCACACTCAACACTGATGACTTGCCAGCAATAATAAAGCAAAATGTTTTGTTAAAATGTGAAAATATACAACTAAAATAATTAAATTATGTATAACAATAATAATAACAATGAAACAATTATCTAAAAGTTATTGCTTTTGTGTGACATTTTCACAATGAGCGCTTATTAACGCCTTTGGTCAAATTATGCGCCACCCTATAAGCACGATTCGTGCAAACAACAAAGGTCAGGAGCCGCAGACCAACCGACAAAATATACACACAGACAGACAGCCAAACAGACAGACTGACAGACAGACAGACAGATAGTGCAATAGATTGACTTAGACATAGATGGTACAAACAGAGCCAGACATGATCATGGTCAGGTGGCGTCGCTAGCTATGGTAATCGTATAGTGGTGTGATCGTATAATGATCTTGCCGTTGCCGCCTCCAATTGATTGAGGTGCTGTTGTGTTGTGTTGTGCGGGTGTTTGTTGCTGCCACAGCGGATTGTGCAATCAGTTAAGCTGGGCACTGCCTGCCACTTCTAGTGGCTCTTCAGAACACGGCTAAAGCTCAACCTAGAGCTAATGTTAAATGTCTTTAAAAGAAAAAAAAGGCAAAAAAATCTAGCTGACAAATTGATGCAAGACGTTGTTCGTTGAATGCCATGCCACACAAATGAGAAACAAGAAACAAGTTTATTTCATTTAATCAAAACTTATATCGTGTGTAAAACATATAAATATAGTATATTTTCTGCAAATAAGTTCTCACAGTCGATATGCCATATATGCATTAAACTAATCAAAAAGCTTAGCCATTGCAATTTGAGCATGAGAAATTGCCAATTTTGTTCTTTTCTTTCTGTTTTAGCAAATCAATTTATTTTGAAGTGTAAAGGGCCGATATGGCGTAAATGCACACGTGCATACAGCTATGCATTTATCGATTAAACGATAACAGCGCCTGAGCATGTTATTGCTATGCAAATGTGTTATCGCTGTGTAAGTGTTATCGATGCAGGGCCATTGTCAAGCGCTTGAGATGTTGTATAGAAGGCTGGTAAGTGAATAAATGAAATATATTTACATTTTTATACTAAATAATCTATATGTTGTACAGAAATTGCCATGGCGTAATGTGTTATAAGGTTGTAAACAAATCGTTCGACAAATTGCGACAACATGCGAATAATGCACAGAGCAGAGAGCAAAGAGCAGAGAAGTTGAAGATGCTGCAGCAGGCAGAAGCATAGATGGAACAAAGAAGAAACACGAAGAGAAGGGAGCGTGCGCTGAAGATTTAATCATTTGACTGTGGCTGTGAATTTGGCTTCTGAACTGTGTAGCTGCCAAATGCTAAACATTCATCAATGGCCAAGATGCAGCAGCATGGGCTGCCGTGGCAAGAGGCAGCTGTAAAGTTCAAGCAGCATTCATTACAAGTACGTATACGAATACGAATACGAATAAGTTAACGAGTACCTGTACATGTATTTATATTCATGCTTCTACTCTCCCACTATTCGTATGCGATTTTCGTATAAATATGCAAACCTTTGCCGTTGCTGCTTGTAGTTATCAATCGCATTTACACTCGAGCGGCCCAGGTCCATAAAACTAGCTCATGCACTATCTAGTAAGTCCGTCTAAGTCAGCCATTAAACATAATTAATTGAGCATGTATCGTTAGCAGTTATTTGTTGTGGCAGCTTTGCTGCTGTGTGCCATAGAGGCGCGTCCACAGGGTCCGGCCACGGAGCCTATCAAGATCTTGCGGCAGGAGCAGGAGGTTAATTTCGATGGATCGTATAAGTATGGCTATGAGACAGAGAATGGCATCAATGTGGAGGAGGAGGGCTATCTGAAGAATGCTGGCACCGATGCCGCTGGACCAGTAAGTGCATTTGACATTTGCGCCATTTGACACGACAAACTGGTCAAAATCGTGTTGCTTTTTTGCAGGTCGCACAGGGCTTTTACTCGTACACTGCCCCCGATGGCACACCCATACGCATTAGCTATGTGGCCGATGAGAACGGTTTTCAGCCGCAGGGCGATCATTTACCCACCGCACCACCCATACCGCCAGCCATACAGCGCGCCCTGGATTATATAGCCACAGCACCACCGCCGCCAGCTGAGCCGCAGCAGAGCGCCTACACTGCGCGCCGAGGCTAAAGAAACTCTGCCCTGTTTGTCGTGCATTCAATTTGTTTCAATAATCAGACAGTGCTCTCAATTTGAAGTTGTACATATTTGGAATAAATTCTATAAATGTATAATTGTTGCTATTCATGTTTATAATCAAGTGCGGCAAGTGTAAATTCAAATTGCATTCAAATGAATCGATAACTAAGGCTGCTCGCAAATTTGGTGGTGGCAGGTCGATAGCCTCTGCAAGACTATCGTGTATCGAGCGGCTGTTTTTGGACAAGGTCACACACAAACACCTACACCCACACCCACACATTTGTACCAGAGCCGTGTCCGCCTGTCCGGAGGCCGCTAATTCTGAAAATCGGTCAAAATCGACAAAAATCTTGAAAATCGAGTAACGGGATCGATTTTCGCTTTTCGGCGGCACCTTCCGGTGTGCTACAGCACCACAGTGGTGCTGCTCGCTCGAAATTTGTTCGACGTCGCTTGCTTGACGGGGCGCCTTGCATACTTTCGACGGCGCGTC
>JBANCZ010001610.1:0-20334 GCA_037040025.1 Sphaerogastrella javana | reverse complement strand
ACAGACAGACAGACAGACAGACAGACAGACAGACAGACAGACAGACAGACAGACAGACAGACAGACAGACGGACAGGGCTCAATCGACTCGGCTTCTCATCCTGATCAAAAATATATAGTCATTTATGGGGTGTGGCACGCCTCCTTCTGCCTGTTACACACAAATCGACTTTGCACAAAGTTAATAGGCCCTATTGTGTTTTTTAAACACAGGGTCTAAAAAAAATGTCCTTCCCCTTCCAAAAACAAAACCCAATGACAAATATCACGCATACGCCCAGATGCTTCTGCATTTTCATATTATTGCAAGCCATATACAGCAAATGAGCACGAGCCTGGCCATAATTAAGCATAAATATAAATATGTAATAATTTAATAATACATATATAAATATACACACATATATTTATATGTTTAAATGTTATTTTTGCGGTCGGAATTGCATTGGCTTTAGTGTTTGCCCTGTAGCGCTCTGGTGCCTTGATTGAATTCCATATTATTTTTTATGATTTTTCGGGGCATACGATGAAATGAAAATTTCGGATGGCATTTAATGCTAACCAAATTGGGGCATATAAATGAAGCCATCAGCATGCGTAATGCCGTATGAGTATTAACAGTTGCCACCTGAACTGAATGCAGATGTAGTTTTATCGATATTAATGTTATCGAAGATAAACAAAGTAATGCGAATCTTTTACGATATTTCATTTTTATCATTTATAACTGGATCAAGAGATAGTGATATAAATTAAATATTATAATTGGATCAATTCGCATGAATATGCGCAAATCGATATATACGATAATTATCGTTATAGATATCTTTTATTTTTAAGCATAATTACAAATGCAATTATTGTAATCTAGGATATACATGCAGTCGTTCAATAAATCTCAATGTTATTCGATGTTTTTCTTCTGCTCTGTCTTTCTCCTTCTCTCTCTCTAGCTTTCCCTCTCTCTCCCTCTCTTTCCCTCCTGGGTTTTATTGTTATCGCTTCATGTTTATGATTTGTATTACACAAGGCACATGGCTCATATTTGTGCTCTCGCTCATTGTTGTTCCCATCGCTTATGTTTATCGACAGTTATGACTGTCATTTACCGCTATACAAGCAGCTGTTGTATGTTGTTTGTTATGTTGTTGTTTGTTGTGTGTGTGTGTGTGTGTGTATGTGTTTGTGTGTGTGTGTGTGTGAGTGTGAGTGGGTGTGATGATGAATGTCTGCAGTGATGCAATCGAGGCGGTCAAAGCTCTACGCTACACAGATTTGCACCCAACTATATAGACGAGTGTTCTACATCGAATAGAGCAAACAGAATGAAATATTTATTTAGTGTTTATAAACAACAAAAAAGCAACAATATTTCGATGAGAAAGATTTAAGTATTTGTTGTATATATATTGGAAATTCCAAAATCGATGTTTTGTGGCCAGTATAATGTGAAGAACTCACTTTTTTCCAGGAATTATCTGGCACACTCTCAATCGAAGCTAAATGTTATAGCTGACGCAAACAAATAATAGCTAAATGAGTTGATGGGTTGCATAATTAAACATTTTCATATTTGTGGTATTGTTTTCGGTATTTTCGCTTTGATTAAATTTCGATGGAATTCAATCATTTGTCAAGCATTCAATGGAATTCCAATCTGAATGTATACGCTACTTCTGAATTGAAAACAAGATGCTCAATGGGTAGACAAACTATTGAAATTTTACTGGCACTTCAAATTCAAAGCGAACTTATTTATAAATAAATAAGAAACGGGGTAATAAAAATAAATTTTAATTATTTTATTGAAGAAACTTTTTGACAATTTTTGAACTTGTTCTATGTTAAATATATGAAATATATTTAAACTGCTTTTACTGAAGCTTTATTGATAAAGCTCACATTTTCTACGCTTGAAGAGTGAAGTTTAGTCCTAGATTAAAGCTTATATTAAAGCTTATTAAAGCTTTGTAATTGAAATGATGCTAAAAATTAAATTAAAAATTAAATTAAATTTTAAAAAATATACATATTAAATTATTTGAGTGCTTTTACGTATTTACGTAGTACACATGCAATATTACTGCTCTAAATAATGCTTAATAATTTCAAAGATTTTTTTTGTGGAGGTTTTGAACGATTTTTTGTTTTTGATCGATGCAAATTATGCTCTAAATAATAGTTAATAATTTCAATGAATTATTTTTTTAGGTTTCTGATCGATTTTAATTAAATTTGGTAATGCGTTTAGCTGCTCGATTGAGTAGAAGTCAGTTGGAATTTCACGGTTTGAGTTAGCCGCAAGAAATTCTGCAATTATGCTCGAATGCATAATGATGATGATGATGATGACGGTGCTGCTGATGATGGGTATGACCACATACGCTTTAAATATCAAGTGGCATATTTGCTAATTAAATAGCCACAACCACATAATATTTGAAATAAACAAAAGGGCGCCGAATAGGCGAGGCGAGCAGAGAGTTGTTGAAGTGGCACGTGTTAACCACAATAACCAGCCGTGTGGTAAAAGCCCCAGCAGATGTTGTACTCAGCTGTGTTTGGTTTTCAGTTGTAGCTGCCAGATAAACGACCTTACGCAGTTGCTTCGAACGGGTGTGTGAGTGTAAATTGAGTGGGTGTGACTGGGTATGCTTTGTGGGTGTGCTTTGTGGGTGTTGCGCGTGTATGTGAATTGTGCCTATGGCAACGTTTGCGCAACTCATTAAGAAATTGCAAGTGCAACCACAGCAAGTCGGTGCTCGGGATGCAAAATGAAAGCATATTTGTTCTAGAGCGAACAACTTCAATTATCCCAACAAGCTAACAAGGCTCTACAGAATGGCCCACTCCATCTAGGCATATGTGCCGTACATAATATGCCGCAAAATGGCAAAAACTTGCCGCTACCTAATGGAGCCCATGTCTAATAGAAAACACTCTACCTCAGCCTGACCATTGACCCTCCCTCCCGGAATGCCTGAGATGGCAGAAGAATGGTATAGTTCAGAGTATAGTAGAGGTAGCAAATAGACAGTGTATGCCAAAGGCATAGGGCTCTATGAGCTTTGGAGCCCGCTTTTTCATTGCCTTGTTATAAGCACGAAAATGGCGAGTCGCTGTGGCAGATGTGAAATATGAGCGCACGTACAGCCGTAGGACAATAACATAAAACGCGTTGAGTCCATGGATAAGAGCTGACCAGAAAGCGTTGACCACAACAAACACTCACAGTCACTACACTAACACTCACACATCCACACGCACACATCCACACACATTCACGGAAATGTTCATATGAAGATGAATATATGAAGATATAGCTCTGTATATATCTATGTAGTAGGTTCTATTTGCTTAGCAGCATATGCATATTTCGAAGTTGCCTTGACATCAACATGACTTTATTGCAATTCGGGCTCTTTGTCAGTGCTGAAATTAAAGTTCCACCACAAGGTGCACTGTGTCTTGTATTCACGAATAGCGATAGCTACTCATTTGCCACATTTTCAATTGAATAATTGGTTTCTTAAATCAAATATATTCGCAGCAATAGGAATGCAACTGTAAGAATAGACCGCATCAAAGCATCAAGATGGAGGGTGCACACAAAATGCTGAAATCTCTAAGAGAAGTCAGTAATGGATGAGATTGACTGAATGTCTGGCACAAGTATGGTTTCAATAGGATTGAGTGAGTTTCCAAAATTCATTCTCAGCTTGACATTCGCCATAAAACCTAAGAAGACCGTTAAGAATATGGTTGTACAAGTGAATCAAATGAATGCAAATGACAGCAAGGCATTAACAAGATGAGCATCGTCCATTTCTCTGCCTCTCTCTCTCTCTCTCTCTATGTCTATCTTTCTCTTATTCAGTCGAACAAATTAAACATGTCTAGTAATCATAGTTCACAAAATTGAAATGCATTTTCTACAAATGACTTTAGGGTGCTCTAGTTAAACATATATTTCAAACAATCTATTGAATACTTGTACATGCTGGATCAAATTATCAAGTTATCCTTATATAACATATATATATGTATATGAACTATCGTATCAAGCTGCTATGAGGCAGCTAAATTAATTTGTTGGAGCTTGATTGGAATTGGTACGCTGATTAGTTTGCCGCTGCCATTGGCAGTTATTCCATGTATTAAAGTGGCCCTTTTGTGCAACCCTACATATAGACACACAGATACACACTCACACACACACATGTATATGGCCACTACCTGTGCAGGGCAACTAAATTTCATTGCATTCTTGCAGGGCTAGCCGTTTTTCCCCATGGGACAAGAGCAACACTTTCATTATCTTTTATGTGCACACATTGCCATCACACACATGTGAATGTGAACGAGAATGTGAATGTGAATGTGGGTGTGGGTGTGCCAAGTCGAGTATATTCGAAAGTGAAGCAACAGAATTTATTTGAATAACCAAATGATACGAACAGCGCACAATTTCACGCACATCCACATTCACAGGGACAGCCTTAGCCCCATCTACAGCCCTCAGCCATCAGGCCATTGATGAGGCACGCAGTTGGCAAAATGGCCAAAAATTATAAGAGAAAAAGAGCTGCCAGCTTGAGGCACATGTGTGTGCGTGTGTGTGCCTGTGTGTGTGTGTGTGCTCAAGTGGCACTTGTGTGTGGGCCAAGTGGCAATTGGTCTGGGTGAGCATAAATGAGCTGCTCGTGAAATGTTGGCGACACTCTGATGATAGTGCGAAAATCCGTTTGATGTGCGACATGCCAATCTGCTATATTCTCAAAACACACACACTCTCTCTCTCTCTTTCTCTCTTCTATCTGTTTACCCCAATCCCTTCATCACCGTTTGCCCGAAACAGTAAATGAGCTATCACAAGAACTTCAATCCCAGAATCCAGACTCCAGATGCTAGAACCACAACCGACAGCTAATCCCAACGAATCGATGAAAGCCATAGCCAAACCCGAAACCGAAAGCCGTAGCTAAACCCAATGGCTTCTTCAATTGAATATAATTTGACTGGCGGATTAACAGCTGCCATGTGCAGCATTGCGAAGGGATTCAATTTTAGCGTAAATGAAATGTAAATGGCCATGACAGTAGACAATCTTCTCTCAGTGGGTTCTCTCTCTCTCTCTCTCTCTCTCTTCAGGCACTGGCTTGATGCTCTTGCCACTCCATATGTGGCCCATAACCATAAAACGCACACATACGAACACATACGCTAATACCAAAACTGGTAACAGCTACAAACAAAATCTACAACATGAAATAAATAAAAATTGTGATTCTAACGAATAACAGAGAGTGAGTGAAAAAAGAGAGTCCGAGCCAAGGCGAAAATAAATAAAAAGATAGAATGACAGACGGACAGACAGACAGAAAGACAGACATAAAGGCAGACTGAAAGACAGACAGACAGACAGACAGTCTGTGATTCTTGCTTCTAGTCATTACATAAATCACTAAACGACAAATATAAATTTCATATAATAAATATGATTTTTATTGTTTCAAAATATTAAATAAGACAAATAATGATTTTTTAAATTAAAAAAAAATAAATAAAACTATGTATACAAAAAATAAAAAAAATAAGAAAAATTAAAGAAACTTAAAAAAAATATGAATTGAAATTATATATGGATAGAATTTTACTTTAATTTCAATTTCAATTCAATATGAAACATTATAATTGAATTTCAACTGTGCGATAAAGCTTAACAATAATTATGGAAATGAGAATTTTAGAAGAAGAATTTTAAGACTTTTTATAACTGAGTTGATTCTTATCAAAGATTTTTTAAACTAATAATACTTGAAGAAAATATAAAAAAAAATTAATTTTGCCTTCTTTGAGCGATATTTATGAAAGAAAAGAATATTTAGATTAATGTTAACTAAATATGCAGTAAATCAAAGGTTTTCTTATTCAATAATACATGAATATAATATGAAAATTAATTTTTTAATTAAGGACAACTTAATATAAAGCTAACCATTTTTTTTTTTTTTTTGTTACGTTAAACTTATTCAACACATTTTGTGCAGAAAATTGTTGTACAAAAGATACAAATTGTTGCTTGGTGTAATTAGAAATTAGGAAAAAAAGCTACAACTGGCAGCTAGAGGCAATTGTGCCAATGTTTCCTTTATTTATCCTAGATAAAACTTCAACATACACACAAGACTTAGCAGGGCTGTGGGGGCGTGGCGTTGCGGCGTTAGCTAGGATCAGCTCTAGAGCAAATTGGCGACATTGTCCAAAAATAAAGAAAAACCAAAAATATAGCCAGAAAATAGCTAAAGCTGCTGGCGGAAAGAATTTCTGTAGCCATTCAACAGCAAATTTAATGGCTAGCTTAACGCTGGGATTGCCAAAAAAAAAAAGAAAAAACCTATTTAATGTCAAACGCGGCGTATGCGCAATGTGACAAAATTATATAACTTTCAACAACAACAGCATAAAGTACATAATATCTTTACTATATATATTTCACAAATGGAAATGTGTATAATATATATAGTAGATTTGTCTTAAAGCAGGTGCTGGAAATGCATGTGTTGTGACTAAGGCAAGTGAATGATTTGAATGAATGCTGTGAAGGCCTGTAAGCTGCCATGATTGATGAGAATGAAGTTGCCTCATGGTGTGGCAAATGTAATTGAAGTGTTAACGCTTATGCCAGATATGTTTTACTATTATGTTAGTAGGGATGGTAAATAAAAATCGATTAATCGTTTATTTAATCATATCACTAACCTTACGATTACTTACATTACATATTACATTAAACTTTTTTCGATTCAATTAAATCGAAATTTGTAGAAAAATAATCGATTATTTTGCATCATATGATTAATTGTGCCATCCCTATATACAAGTTTATATATATAAACAATTCTATATATTTACGCCCACATTAAAACAATACTATCAGAAGTAGCCGAGCAACAGCTGCAGCTTTGACTTTGGAGAATGATGGCCAAGAGGCAGACAGGGTTTTGTTGAGGCACGTGTGCGGTACGGGTGATGGTCATCAATCAAATGCAAGTAAGTAGCTAATCAATTGATGTTTCTAAAAGCCAGAAGCAAAAAAGGAAAAAAGTAAAGGACAAACTGGAGAAAAACAAACAAAACTTGGTGATATTCAACAGGCAAGAGGCGACAGGCGACAGGCGACAGTCGACTTCATGCAGTGCAAGTGGATTGACCAGGTTCAAAAAGTCGTTGGCATTGACGCGGCTTTCAATCACTTTTGCCAACTGTTGTCTGTCAACACAGACACGCATACACAAACACACACACAAACACAAGCACACAAGCACACAAGTGAAAATATTGCTGACTTTCAGTTTTAGTTGAAGCATAAACATCCATTATAACAAGTGTAAAACATTATTTTTTATCGATTGAATCGAATTATTTGACCAACACTTTTCATAATACTAGACCTTAAAAATCTTTTTGTTTGTTAGTACATATATTACCATGTAAACCCTGACCTCTTTCTATATACAATTCCGATAACGTGGGCAAGAACAGAGATTCTATCGGAGCTGCTAGTCAGTACTTGACACTCAAGTGAGAATTCTACAGTTCCCCAAGGGGCAGCGATTAAATTAAATATGCTGACACATACACAAATAGACAAATACACTAACCACAAACACAAACACACACACAAATACTCACACAAACACACACACACACACACACGTACAAAGATACAAATTGAAAGTGACCAATCGCTTGAGCATAGCATCTACTGAGGTCTGGACTTTAAGGCGTTTGCACATAAATCTTATGCCACAACCCAAGCAGAGACCAAAAGGAGACTACAAAAAAAAAAAAAAAATAAAAAAAATTCAAATAAATTTGTTGTAGTTGTGGTTGGTGTTGTTGCATTTGGGTTCCATGGAAATTAACAGAAATACATTAAATTGAGAGCATAAATAACAAAATCAACGTCTATTGTGTAGCCGGATGAAATGCCGACGATGGATGTTTTATTTAAGCAAATCGTCTATGCAGTCTACGCTATTTCCAGACACATTGTATGCAAAAGAAAGTTTTCTTATTTCAATCGTAAATTCAATACTATAATAATAGAAGTGGCTATTTTTAGAGCTAACTTGCAAACTTTGTTATATGTATAATATTATATTATATACTCAATATTTCATAGATGAAATTCGTTGAACTGTGAGTTTCCAAAACTTAATGATGAAATGTTTCATTTCAGCTTTAAGTATAGAATTCTTTTTCATATAAACGCAACAGCTGTAATAAATCTGATTCATGTTTAAAGTCATTTCACATAAATCTTGAAAATATGCAATATTTTGTTGTGGAACATCTTGAATGCTCATCATTTGGTATGATTATAATAATGGTAATCATTATGAATGCTAAATACCATAACTAACTAATTATGTTCCATTTATGTATTTATTTAATGGATTTTACTGCAACAATTTGTGCGCATTTAACGACTTTTCACCAGATATCTGGAGCTCTATGTCATGGAGTGCTACTACTTCACTTCAAGGTGCTCGTAAACTCTGAAATAAATGGTATTCGGCAGGCTAAATCAGCTTGAAGCCGTGTAAAGTGAGAGCGAGAGTGTGAGTAAGAGCTCAGATACAAATTAAAATGAATTAAAATTGTGTAAATTTGCGAAAATCTCAAGTGATGATAAAGTCAGAGTTGCACAGGGTGTTAGCTATAAGCATAATACAGAGAGAAACATAGAGAGAGAGAGAGATGGATAAACAAAGATAGAGGCGTAGAGTGAAGAGGAGAGCAATCGTAGTTAAAGTGGGTAGATGAAAGCAGTTTCGGTTATTCTGCTACTTCATCTACTTAATCCTTGTACAGCCTGGCAACGGCTAACTAAGATAAACGAGCAACAGTTTTAACACAGTCGACGTCGACGTCGACGCCGACGCCAAAGTATCTACTGCCAATAAAGGCTCTTTGCCCTTTCTCATTTTAATCCGATGATTTATAAACTTCACCTCGTATGTTAACCAGAATATTGTGTATTATGTTTCATACGCCTTCGAATAACTAGAGAGTGTATAAGTAGTAAATACTAAGAAGAAGGTTCTTTTATATATTAAAGTCGAATTAAGGTTAAGTATTAATTTCAAAATGCTTCAAATTAAATATGCAGATCTAAGAATATATATATATTTAATCTTTGAGACTGATAATATAAAGAAATTAATAAGCTTGCTTTGAGCAAATATTTTAGAAAGAGCTTAAAAACTACAATATATTTTTAGTAATTTACACATGAAACAATACTCTAACTTTACAGCCACTAAAAACAAACGATCCATTAATCTTTAAAGGTGTCTTGTTAATGTAAGGATGTGGTCGTAACCCTTCCTCCTTTGTTATTTTTTTTGCTGCACTTTTCAGTATCTTTTTTTTTTTTTTTTTTTTTTTTTTTTTGACTATCAAACTATGTTTAATTTTTATTAAGATGCATTTTATTAGGTCGAATTGTATTCAGGTGGTCTTTAACAGCTGCGTACTGAGTGCAGTGTATTTAGTTATCATCATTGTTATGACACGCCTTATGTTAACGACAGTTGTCCAATGCAAATGCTTAATCATTTGAGGAAGTTTTTTTATTTTATTGTTGTATAAATCTCAGAGCTGTCAGCTTGCAGTTCTTTATCTTTGTTATTTCTATATGTTTTTTTATGCGCTGAAGTCGTTGAAATTTTTTGGAAAGGGTATAATATGCTTATGTGCATCGATGTGGAATTCATAAAATATAAAGCTAGACAAAGAAGTTCATTCGTAAATTTTCCTTTAACATCATTCCCTTTCTTTCTGTATATATAGAGATAGGTAGATATATTCAAGAATAAGAGATCCACCGAAATACCATCGATATCACACAAGGATAAAGCTTTACTATAGTTTTAGTAAAAGTATACTTTTATGGATACAGCCTTTAAAAGCTAGGATTAGCTTATTTTATAGTTGGCTAACATTTGTTTCGTTTGACTGAGATCCATGTGCGGTTGTTTTGAATCAAGAGTGCTGTTCGTTGCATTCTATACATTTTATGTTATACCTATAGTATTTATATATTATATATATAAATATATAAAGAGATGGAGATAGAGAAAGAGAGAGTTAATATTGCGCTGTCATGAATTTTATTGAGCGAACCAGGCGACAGACGCCGCCAGCTGCCAAATTGACATTCACCGAGCGATTCCCATTTCTCAGCACAGTACATACTTATATCTTAGATTTGATGACATATATATATAAATATATATATACATATATATAAATATATATATACATATATATTTATACACTATGTTATATAGTGTATATTTAGCAGTGACTTCAGTGGCAACTGAATGCAGCTACTTTGTCTTTTACAGGACTAGAATGCTCCACAGCATCGTTTAACTGCAATCTCGAGTTGAGTATCTGTATCTATAGTTGTATCTGTAGCTGTATCTTTTGTTGTGTATCTATGTGTATGTGTATCTTTGTGTGTGTATGTGTGTAGCAGCATTCGCATCCGCATCTCAGTTTGCACAACGCAGCATCATCGCTTCACATACCCTATACCCATCGCGTCAAAACCATGAGGTCCTATAAAAATATTGTATATAAATATATACAAACTAATTGAACAAGTGATATATCCAGAAATAAATTCATAGAATATCTCAGCCTCAATTGAAGCTGTTTTTTATTAGAATATTAAGAAAGAGGGCATCTAGTTGTCGTACATACTGTGCGGTATTCAGTAGCTTAACCGTTCCAAAGTGGATCAAAAAATAACAAAGTATAAAGCGAAACAAAGGGCAAGCAAAAATGCAGTATATGTCAGTGCGGACGGAGGACGGATGGCTAAAATCGTGGGAAGGAAAAGAGTTCGTTTAAAGAAGAAGAAGAAGAAGCAGACATCAGAAATTGGACAAGCCATGGCTCAGTGCGTCGGGAATTGCCGCTATCCGTGCCACATTTGTATGCATAAACGAGTGCGCTAATGCTGGCACACACAATGTGTGTAAGTGTGCGTGTGGGTGTGTGTGAGTGTATGCTTGTATGTGTCTATGTGTGTGTGTATGTGTCAATGTATGTGCATATTTGTTAATGCAACTCGATTTGACAGAAGCTTCAATTATGCATAAAAAGCAACGAGATGTAAGAACTTGACACGGAATTGCACATTACATACTACACCCTATACACTATACCCTATACACAATACACAAAACTTTATATACTCTACGAATCTATACTACTCTATAATTTTGTTTGCATTCTATAATATGACCTGGTACTCGACCCAAGTGGCAAAACCCATCGAAACAGTTGAGTAAACACCCACGCGCCCCTACAAACGGGTGTCAGCACCTTGACCATGTCATCGAGCCCAGTGTTGGTAAATACTCAAAGAAGACACTTACCATAGGGCTCAGTAGCAAAACAAACAGTGCCAAAAATAGAAAGTAAACATGAAAATCAGTTCAAGTTGATGTGTTTCATTCATTCCTCTGACTTGAAGCTTTTCACCGAACTGAATAGTTCACTTACAATAATCAATAGCAATGTAAAATCCCATCAATGGGGAAAAAAGGTAGCTGAAATATCCATTTTCTATTTCGGACAGGTTTATTGTTTCATCGAAACATGCAACTTGTGATTTGCAAAACAAACTATTGCCCCACTTGTACAAGAGCTAAAACCCAACATGAACAATTTTGAACTGACCCAAAAAAAAAGAAGAAAGAAGAAAAAATGAAACCTAAAAAATGGAGAGCAAAAGTTTTGCAGCTCGCATACATTACACATTTTACTACCAAAATACAGAATGTAGAAGCCATGCCGCCTCAGTCAGGCACTAGAACAACTTGTTCCACTCATTTCAAACTATTTTTATGCACTGTTGCTTAAATTTTGACTGCTGCAAATACCCTAACAAAGTCAAGCATATTAGCTACAGCTTTCAATTTGTTTCACTACAAAATTTCACTTAAAATTTACTACTCAGTGGATATTTCAACAAGTGTGTCAAATCCTTTCAAAGTATCATAGATATCTTATAACAAGAAGAATTTATTTGTTCAGAATATTTATTCGTTGTTATTTGTCACTTGAACCAAAAATATCTATGCCAAATTGTTTGTTACCCTTAGTTATGCGCTTGCACAAACTTTGGTAGTAGCAGATTGCAAAAAAGGAAAAGAAAATGGAAATAGAAATGAAAATGGAAATAGCCGTTGAAGAGAGAATCGAACTGTGCATGCAAGGACATGCATGATTTTTAGCCATTTCCAACGAATTTGCATCGATGCCTTTCATACAATGCAACTAAAATTGATGATGGACCAAAAACGAGAAACGAGAACCGAACATAGAAAAAAAAAAAAACAGGAACACATTCAATTTCTGGCTCATTGAATACGTTGTTTGGCTTGAGGCCCGAAAAATCGTTTGAATCGTTTGAGTACAGCCAAACAATATTACAAATCGAGCTGCTAATTGAGCATATAAATCAAAGTGCCACCCGGCGAAAAAAAGGGTGTAAGGTCTCAAAGACTAAGAAAAAGAGAAAGAGAGAGAGAGAGAGAGAGGAATAGAGAGTGAGTAAGTGGCTAAGTAAAAGTCATTTAAAGCTAATCCATAACAAATTGACGATGAGGGGGAAAAGGACGCACAAATATTAATAATGTGCCGCAGTTAGCTTTTGTTTTCTAGCTGATGCTGCAGCTAATGAGCTAAGCACCAAGAAGCAAGCACCCCATACCATACACCATACCATCTATATACATAGTCAACAGTAATACCCTGGTCCTGCTGTGCTCCATGTTTTTTCAGCTCTACATCTCTTCATTTTCATCTTCATCATCATCTTGGTTTTCTTTTCATTCTCTACGTTCTTTTGTTTTGTTTCGTTTTGCGACTTGTTAGGCGAAGGGTTTTCAGATCGCTGCCATGTTGGTCGCAGCGTGCTCGCCATAATTCATTTCCACATAATTTGACTTGCACACGCGCCAGGCACAGGAGCAATAGATCCAGCTAAGGAGTGGGAACAGCCCTAGTCCCAACATTACACTTTTAGGAAAACTGTTCTCAATGACCATATATTGTAATATTTAATCACTGAATGTTCTTTTTTATTCACTGTTTGTGGAGCAGTATTGTATTTGATTTCATTCCATTCTGATTTAGTTTGAGTAACAGTTTCTAGCAAAATTTTAAAACTAGCATAATATATTATTATACTGTAATTGATGATCATATTTAATTAATGTTGTTTCAAGGATCTTTTTTTAAATTTAAGTTGTCAGTTAATGTTCGATTCTCTTCTTAAGATCGTAGATATTCTATCTTTTAAGAAATTCGACTGAACATTTTATAAAGAGAAATTCTTCAATAAAGTTTTATTTGAAGAGAAGAACTTTCATTTCAAATAAAAGAATTATTTACGTCTTAATTCAAAACGATTTGTCAACTTTTACCAAGATTAAGTTCTTGTTTTTGTGAGTGTAATAGCTGAAAACAAGTCACATGTAGCGGCGCCTGCATGAGCATGAGGCGACCTAAGCAAATGAACTACGTAGCTAAACACCTGTCTAGGCCTCTGGCACAGATGACTACCACCAGATGGTAGTGGTACGTTGAGCCACTGAGTCGGTACTGGTGCTTTTTTTCTCCTGTACGCTGTTGCCACAGACAGCTGTCACTTAAATTGAGTTGGCTGACAACTGCCACAGCTGGGGGCAAGCACACGGGGGGGTTGGACAAAAAGGCTGTGTGGCAGGGAAGGGGGCAGGTGTTGCACTGTGTAACCTGGACCAAGCAGGGTTGCCAGCTAAATTTTAAAAGCTTTTCTTCGCTTTCAATGAGTGTCATAGGCGATTGCTGCTCCTTTTACTGCTGGTTGCTATTGCTAGTCTCTCTCTTCTCTTGTTGTTCATCTTTCATTTTTATTTATTGAACGCATAAAATTCACATTAAATTTTTCAATTTTTCAGGTAGACAAAGTGGAGATCATTCCGTATATACATTTACATCTATATATACACTGCAATTGGCTAATAAAAATGACATTTGGCTCAATTGCTGGCAACGGAAAATGAAACAACAAAACCTTTTGAAGTTCGTCTATAAAATATATGGTATAAATCAACACGATATACCCATTACATGCTTTTACGAATAGGGATGACAAAAAATTGATTAATCGAATATTTAATCATATGATTAATTGTAACTTTGCGATTACCTACATTACACATTACATTACACTTTTTTCCATTCGATTTAATCCAAATTTTTAGGAAAACTATCGATTATTGTGCATCATGTGATTAATCGAGCCATCCCTACTTACAAATGGTAGGTATACCAAGCTTCGATTATCCTAATTATAGTTAATCTACCCGTTTGATTGCACATAGTGCTGGGTATAAACTGATTGCAAATGCATAATTTGTTTTGGGTTTCGACGTCAAAGCAACCGCAATATAAAATCAAGAGCTACATTTTGTAATCAAGCAAATTTTTTGACAACAATAATGCTAAAAAAGCTTTCGAGTGGGATAGCTATAGAGCACATATATGTATACATATATATATATGTATTGTTATACATGTGTATACAAATCATTGAAGTCATGTTACTTAGGGTTTTTGTTGTTGCTGTGGTTCATCCACTTATCGGTAGGGTGCTCATCCAGTTCAGACTCCGGAGAGGCATTTGCGGTGCCTGCAATCAACGAGGTGTGTGTGTGTGTGTGTGTAGGCGTGTGTGTGTGTGTGTGTGGGTAGGTAGATGTGTGTGTGTGTGGGCGTGTGACTATGTATGCTCTTTCGTATGTCACCCAACTCTCTAGCTTTCTACACTCTCACTAGCTAACTTTCAGTGACTTTCTCTTTGTCTCACTTTACCTGCCTCCCTAATAGCAGTTCTCCAGGCTCTTCCTTTGTGTGTAAGTGTGTGTAAGTCTGAGGAAATGTGTGTGAGAGTGTGTCATACGAGTGTGTCTCCCCTCTGCCCTTACATCTGCAGGATTGTAGATTTCAAGTTGTTTCATTTTCCACATACTTGGCGTGTGTAACAGTTCAAGCTCAGCTCTCTCTGTCTTTTCGTGTGTGTTATTTGTGTGAATGTGTGTGTGGTATCTCGTTTCATGGCGCACAGAGCATGAAAATCTCATACTTGGTAGCAACACGAATAAAATAGAAGCAAAGCCACAAGAAAAACTCTCTCAAAAAAAAAAAAAGAAAAAACAAAATTATTTAGTTGTCAACAGTTTGCAGGCACACATTTTCCTCCTCTGTTTCATTGTTGTTGTTGTTGTTTTTGAGGGCATTTTGTGCATGTCTGTGCTTGCAAGGTGTGGTAAATTAAAGTGTCTTGCAAATATTTGTTTCAAAAAAATTGCGCATTTTATCATATTGACGCACACACCCGATACTTTGCCAATAGAGCGAAGCAAAGTATGGACAGCTTCTGCCTGATCTGTCTGCAACACATGCTCTTTGCCTCTCCTACTTCTCAACTCCAACTCTCTTCCTGTCTTTTCTTTTATACAATGTGATTTTTTTCTTATTATTTATTTATTTTTCTTTTATTTTTTGCTAGCCCATCAACACGTATCTCAATCAGCAGCCGTCCGACAGACTGTAATCTGTACTGACCTCTCTCGCCCACCTTCCATTTTTCAACCATCGGTATCGACGCACCTATCCGAAACTTTTTCTGTCCGGCACGCTTTGCACTTTGCTGATTTTTTATTGGATTAAAAATAAATTGAACTCAAACTTTAACATTTTTGTTTTTATTTTTCTGTATTTTATATATATATTTTTAAATTTTTGCGTTGTATAAAAAAATATTGAAACGGAAATACTCTATCTATAAATAAAATTAACATTTCGGTTTTAAAATTTTAATAGGCATTTGAACACTATACAAATTTTTTGTTTTATATTTAATATTAATATGAAATATTTAATATGAAGAATTTTTTATAAATATATTTATTTGTTTAGTTTTATATAATTTTTTTTTTTTTTGGTATTTTTATACAATTAGACACAAGCAGAGAAAACAGTTTTGATGCACGTTCATTTGAGAGGGCTTGGGTAGCTCTAGTTTTAATAACATAACCCACTGTACATTGGTCAAACAGTTTGTCACACTGTTCCTGTTGCTGTTAAGCTATGGAATGGCATGGAAGCAGTTGTTGGTCAGTGGACAACAAGGCGGATACGCAATGACACAGCAGCTTAAGCGGCGGGCGTTGTTACATAACAACAAACAACAACAGGAACAAACGTGAGCAATTCCCACTACTCGTATATATATGTGTGTATTGGTATTGTTGTATGGGTGTATTGGTGTGTGTGTGTGTGAAGAAGTGTGTTAAAAGCTTTATGTGGATTATGTTTTTATGGCGCCTGCCGCAACAGTAGAGTAATTTGGTGTTCGTAAACAGCCAACACTAGACATGTATGCCCCACCAATATACGTACACCTCTATACACCCATATACACACACACACACACACAAACACACACACATAAAGTAATACATATATATAAATGTATGTGCATATATGCCAGTACATGCTTGTAGTTTCTAACCATAGTCTGAGATTTAATTCGGTTTTTTATTTTAGGTGCTCTCCCAATTCCCCGCCAACCACAACACAAACATTTTGTTACCACTTTTTGCAAGGCTTATTTAAGCCACACACACATGTACGTCGTTCCCCGTAAAGTGGCCAAAAATAGCAACAACAAAAAAATGACCAACACGATCCCTAGGTTTCAATGTCAGCCAAAATAACAGATTCAACAGATTAAATTTACACATATAGCTTAGATGAATGCCTGACCATATAAACACTATATCATAAACATAATAGACCTATTTTATAGGTCAACTATAACGGGCCCTATATTAATCAAACTATCCATAAAAATAATCAGCATGTTCTTCCAGTTTATCTATAACAACTTCATAATTGGCTTATACTAAGCTAATGGTATGATATGCGACATTTGATAAAAAGAATTTTCTTACTGTAAAGCTATTAAAATTTGGAGATAAGATGGTCTTAAATTAACACATACACACATATAAATATTTGTATATATATATATATACATATATACAAAATCCTGAGCAGTCCAACGAGACTTTGCAATTTGGAAACTTGGAAACTTGCCAAATGAAAAGCCAGAAGATGAAAAACAGCTAACAATTTGACAGCAAAACAAACAAGAAAAATATTTGTATACATATACATATATACATATCTATATATATAAGAATACATTCGAAAATGTTGAAGCTGGAATTTTTAATAAAAAATATTTTTTTTTTTTTTTTGGAGCATTTCATCTTACAGCAAAACAAAATGCCACACAATGAATTCCATATGTGTTAAGCATACTTTGTAAGTTGAAATTTTTTAGGAAGTAACCTAACCTAAATTTTATGATTGTTACAGAAAAAATATGAAGTATATATATATTTTCGTTGGGATCTTGGCTTGACTAATGATGAAAATATTACGTTTAAAGTCTTCAGCTTAAAATTGTCAAGAGAAAATAACAAGATAACAAAAATTTCCAAGAGATCAAGATACATATTTGTATATATAGAAGATGTTTAGTCGGATTACCTTAAATTATTATTATTAAGTTTGCCTTTGAATTGAAACAATTGTATTGAAACAACCTAGTGTAAAGTTTCTTAAGCCTTGGATTAATTCTCTTAAAACTGTATTATCGTTGAACTCACCATATGTGGAGCTCATCATAAATAGCTGTATATAAAAAACTATAAGATGAATAAAGACAGTTGGTAAAAATAGCTTAGACTAAACGGTTGTGTTCGGTGGTCAAACATTTCAGACGGAATTCAAAAATAACCCTTACGATCCTAACTCTTACTCGATCTTCGAAAAAGCTTTCTGATCCTACAGTCTTTCGATAAGTTAATATATTATAACTTTTAAGACTAATTTCTTTAGTTGTATGCATTCCGTTCATATCAAGATGGCTCTATAATGAGGTTTAAAACTAAACAAACCCTCTCAAACTGTCGAATGCATGCAACTGCCACCTTTTGTAGATTCATTGTAGTGTTTCTATTCGGAAATTAGCTGAAAAGTTGCACGGCCATAAAATGCCTCATTAATGTTGTTCAAAAGATGTTGTGAAGAGTTTTTAATGACCACCAGAAATCTGATTGAATTAAACGTTTCTTGTTTCAGCTTCAGACATTAAGATGAAGGAGTTCCAGTAAGTCGAGTGGCAGGCATGACATGGAGTGGAATGAAATGGAATTGGCAGCGTTTTGGCTTCGGTTCGTGACTTTCATTCACTTAATATGAACGAATTCTTTTGTTCTGTTTTCGGTGTTTTCTCCCACATTGAATCTCTTACTTCAATTTTAGTACTTCCTCACTCATTGCCACTCTCACACTCACTCCAACTATTCGAACTTGTTTTACTCATTTCGTTATTTCGTATTTTTTCTGTTTTTCCTGGTTTTTTTTTTTTCTTGTATTTGTTCTCCCATTGTTTGCTAACGTATTAGTTATCATTGCGCTTATTTCAGCTTTCAGCTTGTTAAATGATGCTCTCCCTTTTTTTGGGAGGGTGCTGAGGTTTTGTTGTTATTGTTTTGTTGCTGTTTTGCTTTTGTTTTATTTGGTATTTGAGACGCGGCACCTTTTATTTGGCTAAAATGCCCATTGGCATAGCTGGCTGTAGCCATAACCGTAGTCATAGCCATGGTCCTCTATTCGGTAGCTGTAGACGTAGCTATAGAGCTGTGGGTGGGTGCCGTGGGCGCCTTTTGTTGTGCCACATTTCTAATTTGGGTTTTGGGGGCATTAACTTTTACTGGAAACCGGCAAAACCTCAATTATCAACTTACAGCAGACAAAAAGGCGCTTAATTAAGTGAAGCGTCGAACGTGCGCCGCCATTTTGCCTTTTGCCTTTCGCCACCCTCTTTCACTCAAGCTTTCAATCCCTCGCTATCTCTCTGTGTTTCTCTATCTCTCACTCTCCCACTTTCTCTCGCTTTCTTTCCTTTTCGTCTTCATCTGATGCTATTTCATGTACAAACCCCAGCAAAGGTTTTACTTCTTCTGGAGCACCCTATACCCATCTTGGAAGCCTTCAATTCGATCAACGGTTGTGCGAGTGTATGTGTGTGTGTATGTGTGTGTGTGTAAGTGTAAGTGTAAGTGTGTGTAATCTTATACGTGTGTCGTTCTTGTTCTAAGAAGTTTTTCGCTTAGTCAGCTAAGGGCTGCCGCCCCCCAACTGCCTTGACTAATCTATGCATTCTACATTGCTCATACGCAGCGTGTGCCAATTGAGATGAAGAACTAGCAAGAAGAGCAACATGAAATGAAATGCGGCAACAGGGTAGTGGTAAGGAGTAACGAGTATAACCTCATTGCTGTTATTATTGCTGTTTTAGTTGACGCACACACATTTACAAACTATGTACACAAATTATTTATAAGTTTTTGCTGGCAACGTAATTCGAGTCTCAAGTGTGAACATGAACAAAGTTTCTTGGATGGAGCTAAGCCGCTTGTTCCGAGAAACGTGGATAAAACATGCTCTATGTATTTGACGTATATATATCATATATATATATGATGTTCCAATTCCTACAATTATTCTTGTAGATTTTTGCATATAGATCAAGTGCCCTAGATTCGAGGAAAAGTTGTAAAGTTTTCATTTTCCATTTCGTAGTAACACTTAAGCTTATAATGGTCTTGGCTTATTATATTCTATGTAAAAATCTTACAAAATTAATGGCGTTCTAATTCACTTTCAGTAGAAAACTTGAACGCGGCTGCTCGTCTCCTTCGAGAATATATACACACGTTTTTATCAAAAAAGAGGCAGAAGGAGGCGTGGCAGGCCCCCAAAGTACATATTTCCTCCATCAGGGGGACCTGCCTGTCCGGATGCCGCTAATTCAGAAAATCGGTCAAAATCGACGAAAATCTCGAAAATCGAGTAACGGGATCGATTTTCGCTTTTCGGCGCTACCTGAGGGCGTGCTACAACGCCTCAGTGGTGCTGCTCGCTCGAAATTGATATGAAACCGCTTGTTCACGGGGCGGCTTGCATACTTTCGACGGCGCGTCTGATCGGGTGGTGTCGCGATTCGGCGCAATTGGGCCGGGAGGGGGGTGGTTTTCGGCTCAACCGGCTGCGCATCCCCTCCTGATCGAGAATATATATACTTTTTAGGGTCTGCCACGCCTCCTGCGCCTCTTATTTGAG
>JBANCZ010001609.1:0-20349 GCA_037040025.1 Sphaerogastrella javana | reverse complement strand
TGACGATACGTTGTTATATCGATATATACTTATATTACAAAATTACAGAGTCATTTATTGTTATTGTTTGACGATACGTTGTTATATCGATATATACTTATATTACAAAATTACAGAGTCATTTATTGTTATTGTTTGACGATACGTTGTTATATCGATATATACTTATATTACAAAATTACAGAGTCATTTATTGTTATTGTTTGACGATACGTTGTTATATCGATATATACTTATATTACAAAATTACAGAGTCATTTATTGTTATTGTTTGACAATACGTTGTTATATCGATATATACTTATATTGTATAACATGCTTCCAATTCCCTTGCTATTCCACAATTATGGCAACTTACAATTGCAACTTGTCGCGCGCTTACTCACGTTTACCAACAGGCATACAAACACAGCATATACTTTCTTCTATACTTAATACTTTCCGACGCAGCCGCCTTGCGCACACCATCTCCAACGCTTATAAAAAGACTTCGAATGACCCGATCGAGCAAGCGAGGGAAATTGTTACAGAAAACAAATTGAGCGCGCGTTATAGAAAAGTTTATTTTGACCCGTCCGAGCAAGCGAGGGAAATTGTTACAGAATACCAATTGAGCGTGCATTATAGAAAAGTTTATTTTAACCCGTTCGAGCAAGCGGCGGAAATTTACGGATGATTTATGTGGCGAACTGTTTTGATAGTATCTTTGTTGATGCTGTTCGGCGGACAACAATATTTTTGCATTCATTCGTTGCGTTTATTTAGCAAAAAGGTATGATGGACCGATGTCAGCTAATTGTTTTGTGTCAAAGTCTTGCAGATCCGATGAGTTGTTAGCAACGTCTTCTTCCGTGCGAATGAAGATACTTTGCGTCTCAAAGCCAAGCCCGCGTTGTCCGAAATTTGAACATGGGTACGCAAAACGCAGCTTTGATGCGTCGTCACCGATCGACCAGCACGGTACATGCAATGTGAGAAGCTTCTTGCTCGGATCGTAGCCTTCGGTTGCCATGCTTGCCGGAATACAGGTTGACGTTGCGTCGTTCCGCTTGCTGTTAACCAATCGAGTTCTCCCGGTTTCGCCGCACTCGCACTCTCGCTTTGCCAGCGAGTAACCGACGTTCGCAACAAAGCGATTGTGAAGCGATGGAAGACAAGGATCGGGCAGACAAATTCCAGGTATATCGTCGACTGACACAAATCCACTGTCGCATTGCATCGAGTATCGTGGGCGCCCACGAAAATTTTCGTAAACGTTTTCGATTTTGTCTAGATCAGCTTCGCGCTGTGCTTTGTTGTCGAATAGCACTCCGTGATGGCGATGTTCTAACGGGTAGTGCGGTGCGTTGTCAACTACCGAACTCGTGCTAGGTTGAATCCCTTGCAGAAGGGTGTACTTCCAATGAGGGAGCAGTCTGATTGTTTCCGGAAGGCAGTAATTTCCTGGCGAAAGCAGAACATTGTTGTGCACAATTTTGTCATTGTCGTTGACAACAACTTTAGAGTAGCGTTGTCCAAAACACTGTATGCTTTCGCATTTAACGTCAGTTGCTTCAATGAATGGTCTCGAGCACAAATCCGTTTGCACTATTTGCGACGCCGTTTTTGCTGGGAAATCTGAAAAGTCAGCAAAAAAGTTGTCTGCTAGCAGCGAGCGTTTTACTTTAGCCAAGTCGCTGGCAGTGACATTTGATCGCTTGGCTTGATTGCGAATGTCTAAAAAAATCCAGCATATTACGACAGCACAAAAAATTGTAGACATTGTTATATTCAACATGTTTTCAGTTTTGCTGAACAAGAAAATTAAGCGATACAGTTGCAACTGGAACAAATAACTGCACGAATGGGGAAATATACCGAGTCTAGTTTACGACGTAGCATATGTTCCCGTTTTTCGAAGACGGGATAAGACGACGACCGAACAAGCAGAAACCACTCGGTGTTTCTACGTCAATGCAGCATACGTTGTTAAGCAGCAAAATGAAGAAAATATTGAGCAGGAAAAAATACACAATTGCTAAAACTTTGCTCAGCTTTCGCAAGAGAAAGAACATTGCAATCAAAATTGGAAGCGCCGCAACGCCGATCACGAGTGACTGGCGATCGTAAAGAAGCTCTGCAAATAGCTCAACCATTGAGAGCTTGATGGAATCCATTTGCAATGTATTCCGAGAGAAAGCTTATTGAGAACACTTTTTACTCCTTTGAAGAAGAGCACGATATGAGTGAAACGCTGTCGATGTGTGACGGAACTGTGCAGGTCGACGCAAATTTGTTTGTCGATAACGCTAACGTGAGCATCATACCAGTGAATCGATTTCAGAAATTTTTCTCGAAAAGTCTTTGTAGCTGGTCAAACTTTTGTCGAGAGTACACAGCCGCAACTTGCATGCACTGTTTCAGGCAGCGCTGTCAGTGCGTCAACAAACCGTTTCTCAGCGGATTCCTTCTCAAAGACGCAGTCATTTGTCGAACCGAAAGTGCACTTGTTGTGCGTTACCACATGCTGTCCATACTTTGTCAAGTGTGCTTTGAATCGGTCGACGCTTCAAAATGCATTTTGTTGCTCTACTGCTATCATGTAGTGTGCATGCAGTGTGCGGTGAAAATACGCGATAGCAAGCATTTGCTGTGTCCCGAGTGTCGATGTGCGATTCAGCAGATAACAGCGCTCATGCACTGCCCTGAAGAGGTATGCATGCTTCCACCGACTACGTTTATTGACCTGAAAGAGAACGAATCGCGACTAGTAGTGGACATATCGAGCGGAGAAATGACCACGCAAAAGAGCTGCAATGAGAAGCGCATATTTCGAGAGCCAATTTTTGCTTGTGTTGAAAGCATTCGGTTTATGTGAAATGAAATTATTTATTCATAGGTAAATGTTTGTTACATGATTGGAACAATTTTAGCTGTTCCGTTTCTTACAATTTTACAATAAAAATTTCTCGGCTGCACAAAAGCCTTCCACGATGAAACTATGTCACCTTTATTGATGATAAAACACTTGTGAACATTATACAATTGCTGTCTCATTGTTGCCACGCACAATAACACAAAAACCGAAACGATGAACAATGCAAGTATACAAGCTTTTGACACTAGCAACGTGTTTTTCGATGTGTAGCGGAGTAGCACAAGTTAACCAGGTTCAGCAGAAGCAGGTGGACAAGTGGCAACAAACGGAATAGTTTTGAATAGAGTATTGCGAACGCTTCAGTCATTTTTAAGTTATATTTCTAAAGTTAGAGCAGCGATGTGGTGACTAAGTGTTTTTTGCGCTCTATTCTCTCCTGCTACTCGACAAGATTGCGCTCTGCACTGCTTCCGGTGATGAAGCCCATGTAAAGCGATCCAATGATGAGCATAAGCTGCGCGACGTACACCACAATTGAAGCGTAATTCTTCTGCTCTTTGGCGGTCGACTCAAGACTTGAATAGTAGAACGCTGAAGCACTAAAGAGTGCAACTGCTGCAAGTGCGAAGCTAAAAAGTTTAATAAACAGCGACATTGTGTTCGTTTCGGATGCAATCGAAGAATCCCTTTTTATCTGCGCAGCGCCGGAGCAGTCTTTCCACAGATGATTCGGTTGCTAATTTTGCGTTTTTATTGCGCAAAAAGTTATACACTAGACGACGTTTTGCATCGTTGTTACTTCGTGAACATGACTGCTTTAGTACCGCAATTGCAAAACCAACGTTGATGGCGAAGCATAAAAGAGCAACGAACGTGTAATAATCCATGATTAAAACAGCGCAGCACTAGCGGATCCGGAGACCTCGTTTAACTCAGTTCCAGTCGTATTTAGTCGGCCTGTGTTCTTCTGCTTCAAACCGACTTGCTTTTGACTGACCGACCGATGTTTGTCAACACCTGCTTCAGGGTTAAACGGTTTCGGATCGTTCGAAAACTCAATCACTGGCGGTGCTGGAGAACCGATGCTTAACTCGTACAAACTAGGGCTCGACGGTTGTTGCTCGCTAACTGACTTTGTCGAAATAGCCCTCTTTGCAACAACGTCTCTTTTTTGCTGCACTGTCGCAGGAGCTGTACTTTTCCAGCATTGTTTGCAGTATGTTATCGGTGTTGCGCTCCAAACTACTGCAACAACGCAAATTGCGAGCGCGATTATTGACCACAATGCAATGTTCATTTTTGCTTACGCTAACGTTGCTTTGTATCTAGTCGCAGGAGACACGCTGCGGCTCTTCGCTCTCTTTTTGGTGTTTACTTTTGTCTTCGACGACTTTGGCTTCGGACTTTTACTTCGTGCCCTTGAAGCGTAATCTTTTTTCTTTGAACCTTTGTCCCACATCACCGGGGACCTGCTACGAGAGCGCGCTTTCTTCTTCGTCGACTGCGTCGGTGATTTGCTTCGCTTTGACGATGGTGATTTGCTGCGCTTCGGCGATGCAATTCTTCGTCTCACTTTCTTTCTTTTCTTCTCACCCTCGTCGTCACTGCTATCAAAGGTGATGGTAATGGCTTTTCCTTTTCTCAGCAAAGACATGTTTTGTGTTCGTTTTTACTAAACCGGTGACTTACGACTCGATTCGCGATTTTTAATCTTCTTCGTTTGCAGGTACAATTTCAACATTGTTTCCCACACGACCGAGACCTTTGCTGAGAACGGCACGCACAGCTCCGTCTCGCTTGCGAACAAAGATTTTCACCTTTGAGTACTTTTTGCTCACGTCTTGTGACTTATTGTCGGTAAAGAAGCGAATATATTCAGGCGCTACTGAGGGCTCGTTGAAAGCTTTCTCGCAACTGCTTATTTTCCACCAGCTCTGAAACGCTGTTTCGACGGAGCTCGGCAGCTGTCGGTTTGTCGAAAAAGTAGTGTACATCCAAGAGAGAAGCGGAAGCGGAAACAAGCTCCTGAAGAGAACGTTTTGCAACTCTGTACTCAATATGACGTACGGCACAGGAACCGTGAATTTGTACTCTGTGAAAGTCAGAGCGCAGTTTTTGTAATCGAAACTGCAGTTGCTCACTTCTGCTCCGAAAAGATCAAAGACTATTCCGGTCTTGCCTGCAAAAAGTCGAGGCATGTGCTTTCCACCAACGGTAGAGCGACAGTACGGAAGTCCACGAAGAGGTTCTCGAAGACAGTCTACACGAACACATTTGTTGAGGACGTCTTCGTAAAAGTTTACCTCAAATTTTTTTGACACTGCTCGCAAATGCTCGTTCAGCTGTCTTAGCTCTGCTTCAAAATTAGCGTCAATAAGGATCACAACAAGCGTGTAAAGCTGCAGCTTTGCTAACTTTCGCTGAATCTCTGGAACCGTTGCGGGAAAGTTTGAGTGCTGAAACGGAGTGAGCATGTCGCGTACCGTATTCGAGGGAAACTCTACTCGCAAGCAGTCGTTTAGCAGTTTTAACGAGAACGTAACGACTGTCTTCTCGGTGTTTGTGTTTGACAGCACAAACTTTACAAAACGAAGCACTCGCTGTCTTCGCTCATTCTCCCGCAACAGCGGAAAGGCGTGTTGCAAAGAACTGCAAGTAAAGTCAGTCATTGCACGTTTCTTTAAAATTTATTGCGTTTTACACAGCGAAAAGGTTTACACATTTTTGCTTATTTATGCGCCAGAAAAGGATGCAACCACGGTTTAAGAGTGCTTTTTGCTCCCGCGTATCGGTGTCCCAGCAGCAGCACGGTTCCGTAGTCGCCAGGATGTCGAATGACTCTTCCGATTGCCTGATTGACGGCCTGCTTCATGTCTTCCTCATACCACTTCCATAGCGCGACGTTCCCTCGACGAACTCCCATCCGCTGCTCAAACTGCTGCTTCCGCAGCGCTACGTTATCGCTTGTCATCGAGAGATACGGTGTGCCTACCGCTATAACGGCGCGACACAGGTTGTCGCAAAAGTCAACACCTTCCGCAAAATTGCCTCGAAACACTGCAAACAACACTGCACTTCCGCTTGTTTCGACGACTTGCTTAAAGTAATTAAATGTGACGGTGTTTATTGCGCTTCCAAACAATGTTGATTTTTGCTCCACAAATACGCGTTTTCCTGCGAACCTGTTTTCAATGCGAGCAACCGTGCGAAATCTGTTTAACCGATCGTACGAGGTGAAGAACACCAAAATTCCACCGCTCAGCGGTCGGCAATACTGCAAAAGCATTTCCCTAATCTCTCCGAGTAATCTGCTTTCTGTTGCGCTATTGGAGAGAGCTCTCATCGTTAGGTCAATTCGTGCACCTGACAGCGTGTTCGTTGCGGTCTCTATTTTCAAGCTCGCTGCTGGTAAAACGTGACGATCGATGGCAAGCACTTCGTGCACACCGCGACCATTCAGCTCTGTTAGTGGAAGTGTACCGCTTGTGAACACCACTGCATGATATTGTTGCTGTAAGTAGCGAATGACAAAATCGACCGAAAGGCAAACTAATCGAAAACTTTTCGATTCGTTTTGAATGAAAACGTCCGCCGCAAAGTCATCAGAATTGTAGTAAGACAACAGCGAGACTTGTCGCAGAAAGCAGCTGACAACGTCGTATCCATCTATGTGCGCGTCGTCTTCACACACAGATAATTTCTTCAAAATAGACGATATTTCGTGATGCTTGAGCGCTACACTGGTGCTTGTAGGTTCGTTGTGAAAACAGGTAAACAGTCTACGAAACACAGTGCAGACATTGCGAGCTCTGTTGACTAAGTCAAGAGCCAAATCTGAAGTCTCGCACGCTTTGAACACGCGATCACAATTTGCCAGAGTAATTGTCGCTGAAAAGGTATCCAAGCAGTGACGCACAAAGCTGTGCGCTTCATCTACCAGCAAAATTGGCTTTGATTGCGTCTGTGAGGCTGAGCCGACACTGCTATTTCCCGGATGCAGGTAGTTGTAGGGCATGAAGACTACGTTCGCCGCATATTTTCTTGTCGCGTAATACGGACACAGTTGCTGACTGGCACACTCGCTGATGCAGTCTTCAATGTCGGTGGCAGTGCTCGTGAACATTAGTGCTGATTTCTGTTTAAGGTTATCAAAATACACACACTGATTACACTCCCGCGCTGCCTTGCACCGATATCGAAGAACAACATCGGAGTTGGTGGTGGACGCCACCTTCTCATTGACGCACATCCGTCTTCTCGATCCGAAGACAACAGCACGAAAATGACGGTAGTCTTTAATTTTCTGCAGTTTTCGAAACGCTGAACACGCTTGCTTCAGCTGTACGTGAGTGTTTGATGCAAAGCAAATCGCTGGTGAATCGAGCATTGTTTCCTTGCGAAGGAAGGAAAGCGTCGAGCAGAGAAGACTTAACGTCTTTCCGGTTCCGGTGGGCGACTCAATCATTCCGACAGTACCGCTTTCGAGCGTCTTGATCACTTGCCTCATAAACTGCAGTTGCACATCGTACGGCTTGTGAGGAAACTGTATGTTCACACCGTCAATATTTAGACTGAACATTGTCGAGAATAGTTAAAAACAGTTCAACAAAATTCAAGCTGCGTTACCGCCACTTCTTTAAATATGAAGTTGAAGAGAAACACAGACAAAGTTATAAAGAAGGTTCGGAGGGAAGCTCTCTCTGTTCTTCCGGTGCTCAAACAGCAACTTGGGAAGTGGTTAAAGGAAGAAGCGTTGCTAGATTTTCTTAATCATCAGCTGTGCGAAGCGCATCTTACCAGCGTCGCACAGTTTCTTCTTTGGAGCGTCAAAAACTCCAGCCTGCAGTTAAGCGCAGTATTGAATCAGAAACAAATTTCAGCTGAGACAGCTGAGGACGTCGGCAAATTGCTTCTGAGGTATGCAAAAGAAACTTCACACTTCGACGCGAGCTATGTGGATATTATAAGAACGTACATTGTACAAGTCGAAGAACTGATTGTGTGCAATGTGTTGTCGTACAGAACTATCGGTGCGCTATTTATTGTCGTCGCCGCGCCTGTGCTTCAATGGGAATGAAAGCACTGCGGTTGAAGCTGTCTGCGAGTTGCTGCTTTGCACACTCAACGTGGCCGAGAAATACAAGCTTGCATTAAGCGAAATAAACTACGGTGCAGGAAACTACATGTTTCTGTCGCTGGAGCGAATTGCCACACTGCAAGCGTATTACTGCTCGAACACCGCAATAACAGATGAAAGATTTGGTACTGGAGTAAGTGCATCCGGTTTTCCTGAAGCGGAAGTAGTGAGCTGCGAAGCGTGTTCGAAATGTTTGTCTCGCATTGATGTCGGCGATATCGTAACGGACAGAGTTCAAATTGAGAATTTGATAAAATTTACTCAGAAAGCATGCAAAAAAAGAGCTATGTTGTTTACAAGGAGCGCTTCTCGTCAAAGTCGACCGGAGGAGAGAAATATTGAAATTACGGAAAGTGTTCTTCAAAAGTTGTCTGAAGCGGACGAAGCAGTAGAGTTACTTCGCGAAGCGTGGAAAGAATTATTTTGGCGACTAAACGCTGTAACTTGCAGCTCGACGTGCACAATCTGCCAAAAACAAAAAGCAGCAGGACGCTATCGCGAAGGAAACTGTGCATGGTGCAAAGAGTTGTCTTCAAATCTTCAGTTATTCGACGGAAGACATACGCGGAGAGTGACAGACGAAGCTGCGAACGTGAATCGAATATGTGAAAACTGCTACACTGCTTCTTGCACAGTTGTCGTTTAAGTTTTTATTTTTTCACGCAACAAGTTTACATTATAATATTAAATAATAAAATATTATATCATTTTCTGTATAATTAAATGTTGAAAACAATAAATTATTAAGACAAAAAGACTTTGACGTATGCGAGCACAACTTTGCGGCAAATGGGACACTGTTCCATTCCCGATGCACATTGAGTGCAGCTTACCATATGAGCACAAGGCAAGAAAAGCACTTGCACTTCATTTTCAAGACATGTTTTGCAGAGCAGTCTCTCGGCTGCAGTTGGTTCTTGTTCCGGTGACGATTTGTCGAGCTTCTTCTTTACAGATGGCTCAAGTTTACTGTTGCTAAACCGTGCTGTTTGCGACTCAATTATTGTTAAACGTTGTTTCTTAGTAGCTTTTTTAGACTTTCTCACGTGCACAGCGTACGCTTCCCGCAATTCGTCCACGTTTTCAAAATAGTAGCGATTTTTTTGCAGTCGCGTCTTCAGCACTGCTCGCAAAATGTCGTCGTCAAGCGGTTCGTTTATTGACTGTTTTGCTTCCACTAACCATTGGGCGAGAAGTGAATCTTGAAACGATTCTTCCCTCGCTGCTGACAATGAGACTGCAGCTCGTATGAATTTCTGCTTTGCACTGTTGACGAACAGATTTCCCTTGACAAGTAAAACGTGCTCACACTTTGGACTTCGAAGTGCGTGCTCGGTCCACGGCTCTTGACACTTGTTCCAGTCGCTAATGTTCACATTGCACGAGAAGCATGTTGTGCACGTTTTGTTTCCGGTCGCGAAAAAGCCTGCTTCCGCCAGAGACATTGCGGAGAACTTCCACTTGGCTTGCCAGAATTCAACAAACGAAATATACCGTGCTGAAAGATTTGAATATTTTTTGTGGTTTGATCCGCGCAGAGGAACAACGCCGTGAATGTTCAGTACCCCGACTCTGAACGTTTCTTTAAAATCCAGTGACAGATTTTCCAGAGCTCTATCGGCCCGTTCTCCATTTGCTAATAGTCCACATTGTAGATTTTTGATCGCTCGAATAGGATCCGACACAATTGCTACATTTCCAACTTGATATCCCATTAGAAACGGACATCGTGGGAAGTGTCGAACATGTTCAAACATTGGGTTGTCGGTTGCGTGCCAGTTCATAACAGTTCCTTTGCAGAACGCACACTGGACTTTGTCCTTATTCATCAGGTAAAAGAATCCAGCTTCAGCCAAAGCACTCTTTGACACCGTATCGTGCGGCCACTTTCCTTCATTGAAGGTATTGAGTCGCTCTTTTTCAAAGCGCATTATTCCAAAAAAGAAATCGAGGTTGAACTCAACATCACTGCTCGATGAATCGCTGCGCAATTTAGTCATACGCTCTGGTACTAATGACGCTGACGTGTTCTCTGTTGACTGCGGTGGAGTGACGGATTCCATTTCAAAAAACCGAGAGTCAGCGAAATCTATTCTACGTTGTGGTTGAGAGCTTGTTTGCGACACGCGGTTTCTATTTCGAAGAGAACTTCTCGCAAATTTTACTGAGACTTCAAAGTTTGCACAAATCCACGACAACGTGCTTCGACTGCTGCTTCGCGAGTTCATTTTATAGCACTTTTTATCCAATGCATATGCGCGTTCAGACTAAACACGAACCGGAATCAGTACAACAGGAATAGCAAACTGCTGCTTCAATGCTTCGCACAGCGTGAATGAAAACGTGCTACGCATGTGAGCACATTTCTGCCAGCAGCGGTTCTATTTCAACTGTCGGCTGTGTTTCGAAAATTATCCTATAAATGAGTGTGTGTGCAATGTTCATTAAAGAGTCTGTCTCACAGAACTGCGTGCCGTTCTCGTCGACGAAAAAGTGCCTCAAGTGAAACGGCTTTGGAACAAACGTAAGGTTGTATGGAGAGTGTTCATTCGTGTTCTCTTTTGCCTTGTCGTCGATGATCGCAAACACCGGTTGCTGTGCACCGTGGTTGACAATCTGATCGTGAAGCCAGCGCTTGACGTGCTTGTTTTCTTGAAGATATTCTACAGATTTTGCAGCACCGTATGCCTCCATGCTCTCTTCGCTTTCACGTCGTCCGAGAATGACTTTGAAAAACGTCAAGTCGAGCAACACAACCATTTGCATGACGTAAGCGTTCTCTCCAGTTGACCACAAAATGAGCAGAATTTTGTCTTGAAAGAACTGCTTCAGTAAGGCTGCAAAGCGGTGAGTTTCTTCTCGAAAAAACACCGCAAGTCCGTTTGTAACGTTGTTTGTGAGCCGCTCTTCGTCTGCAAACAAAATTGTTTCATCCATGTCTACCACCAGAAGTAACGGAGGAATGCGTTTCGTGTCTAGTTTCAAAGCTGACCGAATCGGGTTATCGTAAAAACTCAATTCTCCTTCCATCACAATGTTTTCGCTTTACGACATCGACCACTACAATCTTCAAAACACACCGTTAAAAGCTCCTTCCGGTTGTGTGCAATGGTTTTTGCATCTGCACTCGTTCGCGTTCGGAGACGAATTTTACTTCAGCAATCCGCTGCAACTCTTTTCGGACGTAGTCCTTCTCGACATGTATGAAAGATATGACATGGTGTTTTCGAGTGAAAACCTGAAGCATGTTTCAATACGGTTAACATTTGCTCAACTCAATCGGCTGCTGCTTGACTATAAACACAAGGACGACGTTGTTGTCAAATTGCTCACAATAAACGAGCCGCTGTTAGCAGCACAGTACTTAATCCACGAGCTGCGTGTATGCGACTTTGCCGGTTCTGATTTTGAGGACAAGCGTGTTGTGTTTGCATCTTGCGGTCATGTAACAGCTCTTCAAAATGTGTCCTGTCTTCGACTAAACATAAGCAGTGAATCGTGTTTGCATACAAGTCTTGCGAAAACGTTCTCTGGTCCAGGCGACTGCATTCAATACGCTAGCAGAGTAGTTCCGGAAGGAGGAAAAAAGTTTGTCTCTCGCTTTACGCTTCCGGTTGTCAGAAAGCTTCTTCCCGAGCTGCTGCAATGCTTTCCAGCGTCATAATCTGCAACGCAACATTAATGCATCCAAAATGTAATAATGTAACATCGTAAAATATTTTATTTGTTTTGCAAGAAAAACCAATTACATTCAAAACAAGCACAAATAATTTTGAAAAAAAGTGGGAAAACACAAATAATGCAAAATCAACCAAATGACCAGGGTTTAAACACCAGGATTAAACAGCGAAATCGTGAGCGTGTTCAGTGTAAACAAAGTTTACATCGCTCGGTTTACCTAAATTCGAAGCGAATTGCAGCTATCCGAGAGTACACCGACCACGAGTTCGTGCGCTCGACTCAATTTAACAATTGTGAGGTGTGTGCTCTGCGAACGTGCATTCGATGTCCGCAGTGTCAGACAGCGCTTTGTTTGACATCCAAACGTCGATGTTTCGACTTTTTTCACAAAGCACGACAGTGTGAGAAATTGTCTCGCTTGTCTTTTTCGCGAGGCTGGAGCACAAAGCGAGTTTTCGTTGACGGAAACATTGCATCTGGCAAGACTCATTTTTTGAGCTTCCTTTCTCAGTCACTGGAAAACAGCTGCATCTGCGTTCAGAGCGATGTACGACACCGATTGTCACAGCCATTGTACTCGTTGATTACCGAGTGCAACAACGACATGAAACGGTGGATGTTTGCTTTAGGCACGCTGATCTACAGTAACTACTTGATGGGAATGGTGGAAGACACCGCTGACTGTGTCGTTTCGGAGACTTCCGTCGACGTATACAATATAACAACAAATTTTATTGCGCAGGCGACGTACTGCATTACTGCTCTAGAGAGCACGATATTGAACGAACTTTGTCAAATCACACGCTCGTTTACTCGAAGCGATCTTATTGTCTACATTCGCAGTCAACCACAGACTTGCTTCAACCGCGTGCAGTCAAGCAGTACGTACAGTGAAAGTTTTAAAGCTATGCCGCTGGAATTTTTTGCTCGTCTTCATCAACTTCTTGAGAAGTGGATTGAAATCGTTGCGAGAGACGCTAAGGTTATTTTCATTCAAGACACGACAGAATTAACTTCGTTGCAGCCTCAATATATTACGTGTAAAACTGAAATAGAGAATCTCTGCATACAGCCGTAACTCAGAAATGTAATTCTATAGTATTGTAACAATAAAAATTTATTCAATGATTAATATGTTTTGTTGTTTCATTTAAGTTACGCAGCGAAGTAATTGCTTCGTCGCATACAGTTTGTTGCAACACAAGCTGTGCAGAAAGCAACAATCGCAAGTGTGGAAAGACAAATTAAAGCGTTAACATATGCTTGATAATACCGGAAGAGAACGTGAAGACCTAAGTAACTAAGCGACATTAGAGAACAATTTAGTATGGCGTTGTTCGCGAATGACAAGCAGCGACTCTCAATCGGTTGTTCAATGTCTCTGCGTGCATTCAAAACTGCACTTTGTGCGATTTGGTCCAAGTTCTTTTCATGCAGAAAGCCGCAAGTCATTTTATCTAGAGACGCTTTTGCGGTCATGTCTAGCGTGCTTCCGTCAATGTCGACGTGATAGTGCTCAAAATACATATTAATGTAGAAAGCCCATGTCTTAATGCGTGAAGGGGAGTATCTCAACGAATTTTTGTCCAGAAATGAGCCAAAGCAAGCAGTATACACAAACGCTGGTGTGAGTTCCTTGACAACAAGAGAGTCGTCAAATGTTATTGAGTTGCGCCTCTGATTCCACGCTCGTTTGAAACGCCTGGACAATTGTTCTAGCTGCAGCTTACTGAGAACAGTGCTGTACTTCTCGTCAACCACGTCCCATATCATTGTAGCAATAAGACCGACATCTAGGACAAAAAGTGCAGGATCAACCGCAGACGCGAGCGTGTCTAACGTTTCAAAGCACAATTTAGCGGTTACGGCGGAGAGCAGTCGCTGAGTTGCTGCTGCGGCTACCATTTCCGCTACACGCGTGCATGCAGCTTTCTCTGCCAACAACAGCGAAGCGTGTTCAGCGCACCACTCTGAAGAGGTCCGAATAAATTGCTTGTACTCATTAAGTGCAATGTGTACACCTGTGCACGTGCCAACAGCGAGAAGCAAACCTCCGAGAGTGAATCCAAGCTCTTTGAGCTGTCGAGGAAGATTAGAATCGTCACCTTGTTTAACATTATCGTTTGTTTTTGCCGTGATCACGTTGATCAAATGTTGTGCTAGCGTGCTTGTGTTCTTTTGTGTGCTTGATGCTGATATATTTCGCTCCAATAAAGCGAGGTTTTGCAACTCATTATGTATCACAGTTTCGTCGCCTACATCAATTTGTGAACGCGTTATGTGCGTGTTGCGTTCCTTTCTATCAAGAAAATTAACCGCATATTGCTCCTTGTCGCGTGTCCACTTTAGAATCGTACGAGTCAGATTTTTCCCGAAAGCCAACTCAGAGAGTCGCTGACCGCTGCTTGTTGCACAGTCATCGTGCACATGTTCCATAGCAAAGAACGACTTGCAGTATGCCTCAGTTATATGACATGTTTGAGTGGAAGCATTCCAGCGAAACGACGGCGTATCTGTAAAGCCTGCCTTTGATTTACTGCTTCTCAAGCGGGGCGCAACGCAAAATTGTCGCAACGTCTCGCAACCAAAGCGACACTTTTTCAGGGTGTCATCGTAAAATACGTGTAGGTTTGACGGAGCTGAGAAGCTATTCTTAGGAAATGCTTTGCGAAGAAAGAAGCATGATGCGTTGCAACCAAACAAATTTGAAGTCGGTCCAGTAATTTCAACCGCAACGTCAGTAGGAGTGCACCGTGTCCCACTTAAATCACTATAACCGAAACAGTCAAGTTGATTGCACGCTGATGCGCTAAACTCGAATTTAAACGCAAGCGGAATTTTCGTTTTGAGCGTCTCTGGGAGAAATTTTACACCATACTCAGTCCAAGTTATGCTCCGTCGAACTACACCTTCGAATACGTGTCGTACATTCTGATCTACGCTGTTGTCGGCTGCAATCGATTGCAAATTGTACGGGTTAAGTTCCGAGGGAACCGAGTCTCTGCTTAATTCAATATTCATAACCATTAGCGTAGCAAAAGCCTGCGCATCAATAAATGCTTGAAGATTAGCTGAATCAGTCATGTTGCACTTGACTCAGGACAAGAGTGTTGAATATTTTCGTTACGTTGTGCACTAATTTTTGCACTTTTTCCGAATCTGTTTCACCTAATTTGAAGATATTAATATCTGCGACTAACCGTATGAGCGTTTCGATGAAAAATAAAATTACAATGAAAAGACCAGCTTTTACGCACAGCAAGCAAACATTGGCCGTCTTTGGCCTTTTTATGGCTTTGCTGTTAGTGTCGTGTGATTTGTAGCAATTTTCACCAAAATTGTTTGGAAGAGACACCGAAACACTTCTGTTGACTTTACTGTCGTTCTTCGCCTCCATCATTTCCAGTTTCTTTTTTGAAATTTTTTTGCTTTTTTGTTGTTTGTTTACTAGTTTTTGATGTTGAGTTTTTCATCAAGAAAGAGGAGTGTGCTGCACTCGACAACTGCTTCTTCTCTCGCTGCGCTTGTTAACGCTCTACTGTTCTTGTCTTGCGTTTTTTTGTGTTTCTTGCTCTGTCTTCGTTCTTGCTTCTCTTTAGCCTTACTCTGCGCTGCTTTGAGTCTTCAACGACGGTCTCAATCTCGCCCTTTACGAGCATTATGTTTTGGCAACATTCGCAAATTTTGAAAATGTTTTCCTTGTTTGCGTTCATCTTCAACAGAGCAACAGCAACGTTTAGATTTTGAAGCGAGAAGCTTGACATGTCCGAAGAGACGAGCGACATGATTATTTCGAACAATTTTTCGCGCTGTGCTTTCACAACTTGCTTAAACTTTGTTTGCATTTCCTTCTGCTGCAGTCGAGTTAAATTTTGTCTGACGTCATCGTGCAGCACAGACCACGACGCACAGAATCGCATGAACAGTTTCAGTAACAACACACTGCATATGTTGTTGCATCTCTCCACCCAACTTCGCGATTGCAGTGACTTGCTGCTTCCATCTTCACTCAAGTTGATGCACTGAAACGCGTACTGCGATAAACTGTAGTCCAGCTGTGAGACTAGAGATCCGTTTTGCACGTTTACGCTAAGAACTTTTGGAAATGTTATCGTACTGCTTCCGTTCGTACACACTGCGACATAATCGAGAATAAGCGCGTTGCCGTTGAGTGCTTCGAAATACTGGTCGACGAGACTGAGAATGTCACAATTTCGAACGCTTGTAAGAAACGCGCAAAACTGATTGTAAGTGCCACTGAGTGCAGCAGCGTCAATTCCTCGTTCGCGGTGTAAATCAGGTGCTCGAATTCCGGCACGAACTTCCGCTGCGTCGACAGGGAGACAGCAGTGTTCCAAGTAGCGAACGGTGCTCTCCAGCTCAAGTTGAATCTGAGAAAGCAGTGACCAGAAGCAGAAAGCTCCGCACACTGAGTCCTCATCAAATTTCTCATCCAACAGTTTGAAAAAATTGACGTTTTTGTGCTGATTTGACTCGATGCGAACACCGTTTTCGGTCACGCTCGGCATTATCACGTTACTCAACAAGCTTGCCATGAAACTCCAACTGGCGATCATCGTCTCGTTGTTGCGTAGTCGCCTCAGGCAGTACTGACATATAAAGAAAAAATTCCAAAAGATTCGCCAAACCTCGCGGTGCAGCGGCAGCAGATTTCCTTGCTTCACATCTTGCGAGAGCGCAATCACGTTCTCAGTTCGCTTCTTCAAATTTGTGAACACGTCTTGGTTTATGAGCGAGCTGTTCACGAGTTGAGCAAAAAACTGCTCATTTGTAAGAAGCTCTTCGTCGGGACTTCGAAGCTTGTAATAAAGACTTGTTAGCGTGCTGTGCAGTGAGTTACTGTTGCTCAATTGCGGTCGCTGCATACACCGGTGAAGCTCAGCTGTAGGATAGATCGATCGCAACAAGCGCTTCACGAGCGAAAATTTGGAGTCGCTTGTCCACTGATCAAGAACGCCAATTTTGGGAAAAACGTCCGCAAACATCCAGTACACCTTAACGCCGACAACGTTTGGGTCGACGTAGAAGTTATCGAACGGACTGAGAAAATTTTTAGGAATAAAAAGTGGATCGTTTGTTAAATCGTTCACTGTCAACATTATCACCGTTTGTATTCTTGATTCTTGTTTCCAACGCTCAGTATTTGAGTATTGTTTTCGATATTTTTCCTCAGCGAACGTTTTTATTCAATTTCTGTTCCCACAATGACTGCGTTTGTCGCTAAACAAGCGATGCAAATACCGCTCAGTCTACTGCGTCAGTTTCAAGATTACGTGTCGGTTGGACGAATATTTCCAAACAAGCAAGAGCGCGTTTCCGTTTCCGATTTCATGCTGAAATGCCACTCAACTTTTACCGTCGCAATCCTTGTGGTCGGTATCGTTTTGCTGTCACAAAGACAATACTTTGGCGATCCCATCGAATGCTTGATGACAAACGGAGATGTCAATGTGCCGAGAAGGCTCTTCGAGCACTACTGCTGGATTGAAGGCACATTTACTAAGCCATCAAGCAAAGAAAACAACGTTGAGTTGATGACCAAGTGGCACAGTTACTATCAATGGGTGTTGATCGTGTTGCTGCTTCAATCACTGTTGTTTTACATTCCAAAACACTTTTGGAAGGCAGTAGAAGGTCATAAACTCGTGCATCTCTGCACGCAGTTGAGACAGAAGCGATTGTGTGATCTTCCGAAAGAAAACTGCGACAGCATTGTGCAAGATGCGGCGGACGCGTTGTACATCGGTCACCGCTACTTCTACTCATACTGCGGAGTCGCTGTCTTGTGCGCTCTACACCTTGTCAGTGAGTTGTGGTTTACAAACGTGTTCTTGAATGGAGAATTCGCGATGCTCGGTTTGAACTGGATTCAGACAAAGTTTAATGACAGCACGCAAGACATAAGTTCAAAAACTTTTCCAAGATTAACAAAATGCGTCTTTAACTACTACGGCTACTCGGGCGATAAGCAAATTCGAGATGCACTCTGCTTTCTTCCGCTCAACGTCGTCAATGAAAAACTGTACGTCTTCCTCTGGTTTTGGTTTGTCGTGTTGCTGTTAGTCACATCGCTTTGTTGCGCTCAGCTGCTGCTTCTTTGGCTGCTGCCTTGTTTTCGAGTGCTGCATCTCCGTTGGCTTGCACCAAGTGCCCCGCCGAAACTACTATGGCACCTCTGTCTTCGCAGTGTTGGAAACTATTTTGTTCTCCAAATTTTAGCAAAAAATTTGAAGCCGTCTTACTTTTGCGCCTTGCTCGAACATCTTGTGAACGAAGAGCATTTTAGTGAGAGAGGAAAAGCCATGTACCGTCACCTTTCTCTCGTTCATATTACAAAGAACAAGAGACGCGCTGTTAAAACTGCATAAGTTTATTGGCCTAATGATAATTACTGATATTTTAATGATTATATTTTAATTTCTTTATTTAAATAAATACAAAAAACGTTATACGATATGCAAATAAATAAATTAATTTATATCTAAAATTAATTGTTTAATTTACTGATTTTTGCTCGCTGACGCTTATCCTCCTTCTTTTGCCACTGTCTCAATGACCAGAGCACGAACTCCGCGTTTACACGCCAAGTGTGCAATAACACGTTGCTGTCAACCTCGTGCTGCTCTTCGTACTCTTTGAGATCAGTTTCAAATTGTGCACGTCTCTCTCCCCACAGAGAATCTAACGTTTGCTGAACTTCCTCATTGTTGCGGTGTTCTTCGAGAAAACGGCGAAACGGTGCAATGTTGAAGTTGACGTTCACATAGTGAGCAAACGACGCTTTTGTCTTACGGAAGTTGCGTTTGTCAAGAGCGTCGTAGAGTCTTGTTAGCGCCTGATTGCGGTTCGACACTGTTTCACCTTCTGGTTCAGTATCTCTTCTAGCGCATAATTTGCTCACGTACGAAACACAGCTGTTGCGAATCGTAGTGTGCAGGAAATCGTACCGCAAAAAGCGCATTATTGACACATCACATAGCGGCATGTTAACCTCTTCCATGCATGCTTTGAACAAATTCGGTACTGCAACTCTCTCTCTGTCTTTCAAGCACATCGACGTAATCCAACCGCTCATATTTATCGCTGCACTCACTTGAACAATACCGGGACGGATGCGAACGATCCACTCAAATTTGTCAGCCTCATCTCTATGCTCGGTGTTACGACGGTAAACAAGAACCTGAAATGTATCGCTGTTCTCCTCGCTCACCACATTTTTGCAGTTTTGCTGAAATTCCTTCAAAACTTTTTGAGAAAGCAGGTACTCTACTTTGCCGCACGTATGTATTGCGATATCGTCCTCGTGCTGCTTTGCTTCAGGTGTTTCACTCAGCGTGTGAAGCATTCTCTGCAGGTCTTCGAAGTGCTCAGATTTAAGCGATACCGGAGACGCTTCTTCCTGTAAACGCTTGCGTTTGAGTTGCTTCGCCTGAACAACTTCGATCTCAGTGTGTTTGTCGTCTTCCGTTCGACTAAGCACAGCCGCAGCGATGATGTTTGCAAACGCCTTTGCCTCATGAATGCTGAATTCAAACGTTGCATTTACTTTGAACGTTTCCTGTGGCATTTCGGCACTGCCGTTTTCTTGTTGCTTTTGCTCTTCCATTTCGTTTCGTATAATTCTCATTACAGCTGTCAACTCTTTTTACCTCTTGCTTCACAGTAAGGCTTCTAACTGAAAGCACTGACCACAGTACTTCCTTTTTAACACTTGCTGAGACAGAACAAACGTCGTTGCTTGTTGCTCAAACGCTGACTGACTTCCGTTGTCGTTGACAAAATTACTGCTTCAAGTGTTTTTATACTTGCACTTAGAGTGTGATTATCGATCAACATCCGCTGACACGCAATCAATAAATAACGCTGGTGTTTTGCGTCACACACACACACATGCACACACACAGCTAAATCTTTGTTAAATCATTTAATCAAAGGACCAAAGTGACACACAAAATAAACTGTTTCCGGTATGCAAGAAAATGTTTCTCGCATTTGTCGTCGAACAGTTCGTTCAAATTTTTTAAATGGTTGTACACATATCGACAGACATTTCCATGAGAATATTCTTGTAATTACCTGGTGTTTTCCTTGTCTTAACTTTGAGTCAAAAGACCAAAAAGATACCGAGAACAAACTGCTTCCGGTATACAAGAAAAATGTTCCTCGCAACTGTCTTCGAACAGTTTGTCAAAAATTTTTTTAAAATGTGTGCACAAATGTCGACAGAAATTTCAATGAGAATATTCTTGTAATCACCTGGTGTTTCCCTTGTCTTAATTTTGAGTCAAAAGACCGGAAAGACATCGAGAAGGAACTGCTTCCGGTATACAAGAAAATGTTCCTCGCAACTGTCGTCGAACAGTTTCTCAAAAAATTTTTTTTTAAATGTTTGCACAAATGTCGACAGAAATTTCATTAAAAAATATTCTTGTAATTACCTGGTGTTTTCCTTGTCTTAATTTTGAGTCAAAAGACCGGAAAGACACCGAGAAGCAACTGCTTTCGGTATGCAGGAAAAAGTTCCTCGCAACAGTCGTCGAACAGTTTGTCAAAATATTTTTTGAAAATGTTTGCACACATGTCGACAGAAATTTCAATGAGAATATTCTTGTAATTACCTGGTGTTTTCCTTGTCTTAATTTTGAGTCAAAAG
>JBANCZ010001608.1:0-20357 GCA_037040025.1 Sphaerogastrella javana | reverse complement strand
CCACCATAACGCCAACACTACTACCGCGCAGCTGACGACGCTGCCATTACAGTTTTTGTTATCGTTGTAATCAGTTCATACGCAAGAAAAACCGTGAAAACGAAAACCAAAACGAAACCGAAAACATAAAGACGTGCAACCATACAATATTGCTACATTTAATTGTTATTAACAAATTCAAACACTGCCAGCAGCAAATGCAAATGCATTCGTTGTTAAACAAACAAACAGCAGCAACAGCAACAGCAACAACAATAACAATAACATCATCATAACAGCAACCCTGGGAACGGCTATAGCCAAAACAAAGACGAAAAAATAACAACGTCATTTGGAAAGTCGACCCTCTAGTGCTACGCAGAGGGAGTGGCGGCGTTGGCGGCGGGCTGAGGGAAGAGAAGACGTAGTAGTCGATGATCTTTAGCCTATATACACACTTAGCACGTAAAATGGATAGCGTTTTCGAGGCCTATCTGGGACCAGACAGTATGCTCAGCGCTGTGGGCGGTGCTGTGGGCAGCGGTGAACCAGAGGATATACCCAAGCGCAATACAGACGTGTGGCTGCTGGGCAAACGCTACAATGCCATACAAGGTGAAGTAAACCAGACAAACGAATATCCTACCAGTTAGCTTATAGTTGTGCTCTTTTTGTAGAACTGGAACTCATACGCAGGGATATACAGTCGCGCCTGTGGTGCACATATCGTCACGGGTTTGTGCCGCTGGGCGAGGTACAGTTGACCAGTGACAAGGGCTGGGGCTGTATGCTGCGCTGCGGCCAAATGGTGCTGGCTCAGGCATTGATTGATTTGCATTTGGGTCGCGATTGGTTCTGGACGCCGGAATGCCGTGACGCCACCTACCTCAAGATAGTGAATCGCTTCGAGGATGCGCGCAAGAGCTATTACTCCATACATCAAATCGCCCTAATGGGCGAGTCACAGAACAAAGCAGTGGGCGAGTGGCTAGGTCCCAATACCGTTGCCCAAATACTCAAGTGAGTGGGTTAAGCATGACCTTCCAACCAAAATCATCTGTAATTCAATGTTTTTTTAATTTAATCCTGTACAGAATACTGGTACGCTTCGATGACTGGAGCTCACTTGTAGTGCACGTGGCCATGGACAGTACTGTGGTCCTGGATGACATACGTAAGCGTTGTTTTCCTGTCCTGCGCAATTTAGGCTTAACTTGTAGTGGTCTTCTTTTCAGTGACACGCTGCCAGGACCCCAGTAAATCGACGTGGAAGCCTTTGCTGCTCATTGTGCCGCTGCGTTTGGGCATTAGCGACATTAATCCCATGTATATACCAGCACTAAAACGTTGCCTGGAACTTAGTAGCAGCTGTGGCATGATTGGCGGCCGTCCCAATCAAGCGCTCTACTTTGTGGGCTATGTGGACGATGAGGTGCTCTACTTGGATCCACATACCACGCAACGTGCCGGTGTCATTGGACACAAGACAACCCCAGCTGAGCAGGAGTTGGACGAGAGCTATCATCAGAAATATGCAGCACGCCTTAGTTTTACAGCCATGGACCCCTCGCTAGCCGTATGTTTTCTCTGCAAGACACGCGACAGCTTCGATGAGCTGCTGCAGCAGCTACGACAGGAGGTACTCAGCCTCTGCACACCAGCGCTCTTCGAGATTAGCCAGTCACGCGCCGTTGACTGGGACACGGCGGATGATATCGAGTGGCCGGCCATGCCAGATATTGACTGGCCCGCCAGCAGCGACTCGGAACCATTTGCCTTAGTGGGTGAGTGCGACTAGGAGCTGCAGTATGACAGGCTAAATGCTCGACAAACTATTATTTGCTGAATTTGTTACGATGAGATAATTAAGCAAATAAATAAAGCTACTTTTCGTTTTAAAAATAAATATGTATATAACATATTAATTTTAATTTTATAATGTTTTTAAGCATTTAACTATAACATTTTTTTTTTATAAACTTACAATTACAAATATCCATATTTTCCTTATCAACTTCACTGAAATCTGTTCAAATCTATGTGTTAAGCCTTATCAGTAAAATTTCGCCTATTTTGTTAACCAGGTTAACTCGCTAATTTTCACTCAATTTTGCGTCTTATCAATGCGCTCCAATTGGCAGGCGGCAACAGCGATGCCGACAACAAATCCACTGCTCCCGCCAGAGTGCAAGAGAGAACCTACCAATGTAGAGAGTGAAAGGCAGAGACAGAGAGAGAGAGAGAGAGAGAGTAGCCGAGTCAAAGAGAGAACGAGAGGCGCTCTCACAGCGACTGCGCTGTGCAAAAGTGGAGCAGCTGGGCGAAGACAAAGCGGATGCTGCGGCTAATATTCTACAGAGTATAAGACGATAAAGGTTAGAATTAAGTTTTTATATTGTTTACGGTACAAGTATATATATAATGTATATATAAATATATTTCATATGATGCTTCATTGTACGTTACATTGACTCCATGGGAGACAATTTGGCACACAGACATACAGATACACTTACACTTACACACACAATCGCAAATGCAGTGCTTATGCTTTAGTTGAACGATGAATGAATACAAATTAGCTAATTAATTGATTAAAACACCATTACATATTTCTATGTGGAAGTTCGTCAAATGTTTCATTTTTATCAGATTATTGTGTATATATATTATACCATATATATGTATGCATATTAATCGTATAATTCATTTGTGTATATTCTATATATATTTGCTCAAAAAATGGACCAACAACTAAATATAATATACATAATACTTGGACTATTGTGTATGCATGTATATAAATTTCACTAGATTTTCTTTAAAAAAAACCTTTTGAACTATGCACATTAGACTCTCTTCTGCTTTATATAGATTCACATAGTTTCGATTCGATAACATATTTGAGCCTCGGCTAGCATTAAAACTTGGTTTTATTTTTGGCAATTGGTTTTTACTGGAGAAGTGCTACATATTTATCATTTTGCTTTTTAATGTTTTCTTTCAGAATTCGTATGTAAAAACTACTTTAAAGAGATTTAATATTCGTCTATTTCTAAGTATAATGATCGCATGAATTTTTAAAACGTTTACAAAATTCTTTTAAAATATTTTTAACATGTTTTTTGTTTTCTGAAATATTTTTTACTTTTATCTATATGAATATGCAACTGTTTAGTCTACACATGCAAAACTTGTTTATATTTTTGTAAATTTTATTTAATTACGACTACAAAAATCCTATTTTAGTTTAGTTTCTAACATTCATTCAACAATCGTTAGACATTTTCAATATTTTGAGACTCTGCATACAACGCATGAGCAGTCTAATGCGCCAATCCCACATTTCGTTTTCGTATATAATATATTATTATATTATATTATATTATGTATAATTAATTAACAGCTTACAAAAAAAAAAATAATATAAACTCAGAATCTACACAAAATAAGGAACTCGCACTAAAATTAAAACCATCCCTATGGACGCGCAGACCAAACGCCGAACTTCAAATTTGTTTTACATTCTTCTTGGCGCCTACAGTATGCAGCATTGTCGCTCGATGCGTTTCTCCGGCTTCGGTTCCGTATGGAGCGCCATTTCGACGTGTTTTCGTGCCAGCCACGATTGTTTCTGCAGGCGATTGAGCACAATGCGATAGGCACCAATGATATCGGAACGTGGTCCACTGGGCCGAGCATTGATCAGCATTTGACTGCTAACTCCCAGCTCAGCGAGTAGCTGTCGCGTCTCGAATTCCAGTGGTCCAAGCTGGCTGAGATCATCTGTGCTGGTGGGCAACATGACACAACTGCCCGTCTCGGCATCATAGTTTTTAAACAGTGGACAATCGTCGGCCACCTCGACACTCCAGGGACTCAGCTTGGCTGTGGGTCCGCCATTGGAGAGCTGCTTTTCGGGTTCCGTTTCAATCGGTGTAATCTTCTTTTTCAATGTGCCACAGAACAAATAACGTCGACTGGGACCAGAGCGTTTCACTGTCTCACCATTGGCCTCCAGCTCTTTGCTGTTGACTGACGGCTGCTCCTGTGCCAATTCAATGGGATGCAAAAAGCTATGCACAAACATCTCATCCTGCTGGCGGGTATTCATGCTTATGGCCGGCTTCTTTACCACCTCACTATAACGTTCCCTCAGCGAGGCAGTCTTACGCAGTCGTTGAGATTTGCGCACCCAGAATATAGAACGCTTGGCCGGCTTACTGTGCAGATTCAGTTCGTGCTGCATCAGTTCAACGCTCAGCTTGGGGCACGTGACAAACTGACTGTTCAGCATGTCGTCTATGGTGGGCCGCTGGGCGGGCACATGGATTAAGATGCGTTCTGTAAAATCGCCACAAGAACAATTCAAAACTGAAGTGGATTTTCGCATGTGTACAATATAATACCAAACACAAATGGAACAAAAGCTAATGGTAATATATCAACTGAAGCTACAGATTTAAGACATAGAATATCTGCTTTCATTTTAAAATGCTACCAGCTCTTCTAGAGCATCACAACTTACGGATTAGTCTTATGCAGGGCAAGCTCAGCTGGCCGGGCAGCAGATAGTCGCCCTTCAGTATGGCTGCCTTGAGGCCTGGTATGGTGGGTGCACGAAATGGCATATTGCCGACGACCATGAAATAGAGCAATATGCCCAGAGCCCAAACATCCACGGGTGCACCTATATAATGATCATCGGAGAAGAGTTCGGGTGCCGCATAAGGCGGCGAACCACAAAATGTGTCTAGTTTTTGATTGGCACCTGGAACCATTGGAAATCATAAAGAAGAAGGATTTTAAATATATTATTGAAAGTAGAATTTGTTATACCAACCATTAATTAACTGTGTACTGAAACCAAAGTCCGCCAGCTTGAGCCGATCCTCAGATAGGAGGAGTACATTCTCTGCCTTAATGTCACGATGCACATAGCCTAAGCTGTGCTGTGGGTGGTATAAAATACATCTATTAGATTTATACTATGGTTAGTTCTTCGTTTGATTTACCATGTGCTTGACGGCTAGAAGGAGCTGCTTGAAGAGCGGTGCTGCATGTATCTCACGCAATGGCCCGCCTTGAGTGATGTGATTATAAAGCTCTCCGCCCCGTATCCACTCTGTGACCAGATAGACGCGTCCCAGTGTTTCAACCACCTCAAAGAGTCTGCATTGAAAACGGGTCAACATGATTAATTGCCGGATTGAAGCACATTTTACACTATCAATTTTCAACGTACCTCAATATGTTGGGATGATGAACACACTCGAGTGTCGCTATCTCGCTGGATAGCATACGCAGTGCCTTGGCATCCAGTCCGGCCCGATCCAAGTCAACTACCTTGATGGCCACCTTGTCTGCAATAGACAGTCAATTCCACATATTGCTTATATATACATTATATACGGTTATATAGTACAGAGATTAATGTCTGCTCACTTACCGCGTGTCAGTTGATGCACCGCCAATTTCACTTTGGAGAAATTGCCGCGTCCGATGTCGCCACAGAATCTGTAGAGTCCGATGCGACGACCGATGGTGACCTGGTTTTCAAATAATTCAATTAATATTGCAATTTCTCTATTCAATTAAGCATATTTTGTTAATATTCTATAGTTATAACTTCAATTTATTAAATACTCATATATCTTCTGTATTGTGTCTGAATTAATTTAAAATATTTTATTCCGTTTCAAAGCTGTTGGCATATCGATATTCTCAGAATAGAGAGAGAAGAGAGCAGATAGTCAATCAAGGGAATATTTACATTATTATTATTTTAAAATATTTTTGATATCTTTTTCTATTATTTTACTTATTATTATTACTACTAAATCATATTATTATTATTCTCAAAATCAAAATATTAAAATATTTTATTCCGTTTCATAGCTTTTGGCATTGCGACTAAAATTTATTTTTAATTGAAATTTAATTAATTAACTTGAGATTTTTGATCTAATATTATTCTCAGTATTCTAAACAATCAATCAACAGAATATTAACATTCTTATTATTCTTATAATCTAAACTAATTTCAATTATTCGTCCCAGATTTAAATCTATTGCTATTTTGAATAAAATTTAAAATATACTTTAAAATTGAATATAAATTTGATTTGTACTTAACATCATTCTTATACCTTTTTTTTATTATTGTTTAGTTACTTTATCAAAGGATTATTCATTCTTTAACAAAAAAAAAATTAAACTAATTCGAATTCTTTGCTTCCGCTTGATATGTGCTGACATTTCGAATAAAATTCAATTATAAACGCTGCACCTTTAAGCATTTAATACGCTAACTAATCTACTTAGAGCAATGCCAAGTCAGTCTCAGTATATTTGAGTGTGTTTGTGTTTGTCTGTGTGTGTGTGTGTGTATGTGTGTGTGTTTGTCATATGTAAACTGTTAAGAGCAGCCATGCCACATGCAGTTATTGTTTCGTTGAGGCAAGGTCAAGTGTGGCGATGGCTTTGCACTTTTGGTAAATGTAATTGGAGCAACTGCCACTTGCCACTTGCCACTTGGAAACCTACCTTTTGTGGTTGGATTTGCTTAATCCGAGAGAAAGGCAGAGGAAAAAAAAATGAAATAAAACAAACAAACACGGCAGACAAAGCATACGTTGCAACAGTGGGCGTGGCAGTGGCGGTGTTGCGTTAATTAACGCTGTATACAACACGGCGTATACGTAATGCGACGGAATTACATTTGCCACACGCGCAATTCGCATGCACACAAAACCAACAAAAGGCGGCAAACGATGAATGAGCATACAGACACACTCACACTCACACTCATACTCACACTCACACACAGAGTGAGTGTGCATGTGTTTGCTCATTGGTTTGTAAGAAAATTAGCCTTGAACCTAGAGACATAATTGCAGCGCAGCCACTGCGACGCCAACACCGACGCCAACAGCCACATGCAAGCCTCAGCTGCAGGAATGGAATCTAAGCTGTCAATATACTTTATATGGTATATAATAATAATATAATAAAATATAAAATCTATACACTTCAGACACAAACACAGCCAGATAAATTTTCCTTTTTTTGTTATCATAAGAAACAGCTTAAGTTTTCTGTGTTTCTTTCTATTTCACAAATCTCATCCTTCACCATTTCAGAACCGCTCCTGGCGCGTGACGTCAAAGCAGAGCATACACACATACACCCACACACACACACTCACACAAATTGCCCCATATCTTGGACACTTGCTCAGAAACTTTTTCACTCTTACACTTTTGCTAAGATATTGTCATCTCTGTCTTTGTTGCTGTGCGTGTGTGTAATGCTGTCTCTGTTTGGCTTCAGGGCTTAAGTCTTGTGTCGCCAGCCTCAACTTGACCGGCATTTAAGGCGAACGCTGTTTTATTGACCTACGACCCACCTACCCACCTCTCTCCTTGGCTACGCTAGCTAAAATCCTCGAACTCCGACCGACACTCACCTCGTGTCCACATCTCGGATCGCATTGCAACGCTTTGGTCAGCCGCTGATAAGGAGGAGTTGGTGCTGGCGGCTGACAAATTGTCAGCGGCGGCAGCGACGTCGACGTCGTTGGCGTCGTCGTCGTCGTTGTTGCTCTTGTTGTTGGTGATGGCAACGTCAGTGGCAGCGTCAGCTTCAATGGCAGAGGCAGCGGCAGCGGCAGCGGCTGTGTCGCTTTCACACTACCCGAACTGCGCAGCGTATTGCTCTTATTCACGGCTGCCGTTTTGCTGCTGGTGTCTGTCTCAGTGTCGGCGCCTAGAGCTGTTCCTATCGCTATACTTGAAGTGGTTGCAGCTGTGGGTGGGAAATGGTTATGGTAATGGTTATGGCAATGGCAATGGGCGGCACTCAAGTCGAACGACAACTTGTTGGTCTTTCGCCGTTTTCTTTTCCCTCCTCTTCTTCGCAGTTCTTTTGTTTTCGCTTCCTTTTGCTGCTGCTGATTCTATGGCCAGTTCTGTCGCCTGTTGCTGCTTTATTAGTCCTTCTCCTTCTTTCTCTGACTTTCTCCTTGATTCGCCTTCTCTAGCTGCTGTCGTATATGAATTGACTTGATTCAATTAGGGCTTACATTATTAAAGCTTTCAATCGGAGCTGAAAAAAAAATTTAAATAAGTTTGATTAATTTAATACAATTTTAGAATTTAATAATTTAATACAAAATACAAATTTAGAAATATATATTAAATATCATAAGAAAATTAAAATAAAATTAATATTTTATAAATGAAATAATTATGCTTGCAGAATAAAGAATTGTTTATAAATTTAAATTACAGATTTACTTCTATTCTAATCTATTCTCACACATTACAAATTATTAGTTCTTAATTGAAGAAAGAAACTGTTAAGTTTCAGCACATTCGCACCAAAATAACTATGGTCAATAAACGCTAATAAGTTGAAACAATTCAAATGATATTTTCATTCAAATTTAATTAGGCGTTCATAATGAATGTGCAACTTTTATAAGCATAGACACATTTCAAATTGAATTTGAATTATGAAGCGTTTTAATATTTTGTCATTTATGAATTATAGAAAACTTTCAAAGCAAATGTTCATTAACAGTCCTAATTGGATTGAGCAAATATATATATAAAAACGTTTATATATATATCGTTATGTGTCCTTTTCACAAATATTTTGTGCATTAATTGGAGGGAAAAAGGTTTGCTACGAAAATGATGCCAAAAACTTTTGGTCCTGCCATCAATATGCCTTGGCCAAGTTGTTTATCTAATTAGAACAGAGCGAAAGAGAGAACAGACACACTAACAAGTTTAGTTTGGCAAAACGAAAAAGGCAAAAATTGTGCAAAAGATTTCCAATAAAGCAATAAGCAATTCTGTGTAATAATTTAATAATAAAAGGGCTCAGTTATCTGCGCCGACAACGTCGCAATTTCATTTAGCTTCGGGCAACAAAAAAAAAAAACCTCTTCTTCCAGTTAGAACAAATTCCCAAGATTCTACCCCATCGACTCCTGTCTAAGCTGAATATGGCGAAAAAATGCTGCCAGCCATGAATCTCCCGGCGACGCACAGCAAAAGTTAACGTGAAGTAATTACGTAAATGGATTTTTTCAGCGTTACTCAAATTTCCGGCACGTTCTCTCAAATGAAACATAGAAAGTGTAACAACCACCAACAACAACAAATGCAACAACCAAAACAACAACAACAACAACAACAATAACAATCATGTTTATATGGCTGTTGCCTTCGAAGCGTGACAGGATGTTGGCTAGGAAGGAAGCCAGCAAAAGTCGAAAGGCGCAAGCGACTGACGTCCAATGAACGACGACGACAGGCGCATTCTACAGAGACATTGAGCCAAAGACAGACAGACAAAGATAGCAGGTATATGAGTGACTATGTGTGTATTCCCTACAATATTTCAAACTATAAACATTTTTAAAATATTCTAGAGGCCAACACTAGATAGACAGACCACAACGCACGCTTCTGATGGCGATGGGGCGACAGCTTTTACGACAACTGTGCGACAAGTGACGCCATTTTATGATTGACTGACAAGGGTTTTCCCTTGCCCCTTCTACCCACACTGCGGTTAAGGAAATTCCACTGAGCAAATGGCTAGAGCTTGGCATTGGCTGGGAGTCTACCAAATGGTTGGGCCATGAGTCGGCAGAGCAGAGCCTCAAGTGTGTGTGCAATTAAATTCACATTTACATTAATAATTCATATAAAATGTAGAGTTGGCAAGCTAGCGGTACATAAATCACCCAGAAATTGTTAAATTAATTTGAAAATTAACTAAAATTAAACCATCTTGCTTTCAATCAACAGGAAACGTTGGACCGCTGCAGCTTGTAAACTTTGAATTGATTATTAATGAGAATTATATGGGAGCCAAGTATTTCATTGGTCGTTTTAGACACTTGCAAATTTAGCTATAAACTAGCTAAACAGACAGCACTACTCGCAGCATCGAAAGTATGCAACGTTTTCTTTTCATCAAACGACACAGTCAGAAAGGCAGTCGAGTGTAATTGCACTGCTGTCTGTCTGTCTGTCTGTCTCCCTGTAAGTGTGTGAGTATGTGTGTGTGTGAATTTATGTCTATGTATTGTATGTGTGTGTGTGTGTGTGTGTGTGTGTATGTGTGTATGTGTGCATGAGCTACCTTGAATGTGTTTCTTTTGCAACTCGACACTGGAACGCATACATTTGCATGCTAATGTTAGTGTAACTGAGTGTACGTGTGTGTATATGCATATATATATTAATATGTATGCGTGTGTGTGTTTATGTGTATGTGTGTGCGGCTTTTAGGTGCTTGTGCGTGCTGCTAGAATTACACTTTTAATTACAAAACTAAACATGAATGCATTTGATATCAAACGCAAACTGAGACGTGCATAGACTTTTGCCAGTGAGTGGGCAGGAGACTGTTTATACAAGAGAGACAGAGAAAAAGAGAGAGAGACAGAGAGAAAGAGAGAGAGAGAGAGAGAGAGCAAGAGAGAAAGAGAGAGACGGAGAGGGAGAACGAAGGAAGTGGGCATCGTCTGGTGAGCTGTAAGTTGATAGTTGCAATGCGGCACAGTGGTAGCAAAAAGCTTCACTTCAGTTGGTTTCCTGAATACACTAGATGCCTCCATCACAAACTCTACACTCGTCCAAACAGTGTCCCATAGTTCTAACTAGGTCAAACATAACTAAGTACATGCCAAATTAGTGAGATTTACTGTTAGAGACTCTATGTGCACTGAATGCCATAAAGTCGCATTGAATGTGCCACATAAATTGAAAAGCAGAGGCAGCACAGATGACATCGAGTCAGTATTCAGTACAGGACTTGAGCTTAATTGAATTTCGTATAGTAGTTTCGTATAGTAACGAAAGGATTATGATCATTTCATTAGGATGCATGTCATCTATGCATAATGTACATGATTTCTGCTGTTTAAATTGCAAATTAGTTTCTGGGAATGCAAATGAATAGTTGCTCAAATGATTACAAACATAGGAATTACACATGTACAGCGTTTATAAAACATTTCCTTGGTTGAAAAGCAATTACAATTCTAATCTCTTTTAACAATAAACTTGTAGAGACTTACAGATTCTAGTTTCTTAATAGACCAAAACCATTTCTCTTTAGCCACTTATCTCGTTGCTCTCATAAATAACTTTTAATTACCTAAACATAATTCAATTTGAAAATCAAGTAAAATTCCATTTATTTCCCACTGACCTCAAGATCTAGAATAACAAACATTTGTATATTTTCATAGCAGCTACTAGAACTGCTTCAGTCATTTAATTGGACAAGTGAAACAAGTGGAGCAAATGCTTCATTTTGGCCAAGCAAATCAATTTGTAATTCAACTCGACAGACAATTTCTCACTCCACTTAATGTAGTTAGACAAGGTCTACAGAAGAACTCTTTAAACTTGATGTAGTATATAGGTATAGATATATAGGTAAAAGTATATTGTATATGTAAAAACCTTCTGCGCCTTGTTAGCATCTGCAACGAGGCATCTAAAGTGTAAATTTTGCACAATTTTTGGGTCAAGTTGTAACATTGGCAACATTAATTATAAAAGGACTTGGCATTACGTTGACTGACGACACCGAGCACAAGTTCAAATTGAATTGCACGCCTTCTATATCTAAGTGAGCATAACGCCCTCCAAAATGCAATAACAACAGCCACAACAACTAAAACAGTGATGATGTAGCCTTTAACCTCCCTATTTGTACACAGTGCGAAATATTAACAACAACAAAAGTTCCTCTTCTCTTGTAATGATTGGAAAATGTTCAACCATAAGGCGTTTTGTATGCATATATATTAAGAAATATTTGAAAAGAAGGTAAATGTCGAATACGATCAATCAATTATTGAATATATATGCAAATGATATATGTTTTCGCTCAGTGTAGCTCACCCCTTGCGCACACATGACGTGCTCTATGAACGCTTGTTGCGTTGTCTGGCACGCATAATTAAAATATTTTCTGTACATGAATCACATTCAGTTGTTGTTTGTTTGATGTTGTTGTTGTTGTTGTTGTTGATGGTGTTGTTGTTAATGGTGTTGTTGTTGATGATGTTGTTATTGTTGTTGTTATAGCGAGTGAATCAGATTCGAACAAGTTGCGTAGATGTCGCCCCGATAAAAATAACAAACAGCGCATAATGCAACGCTTGCAAGAGACAGGCGCATGAATATATACTGCTATATGTACTATATGTTCATAGTTGGATCAGTGGGTGGCATGGTGGGTGTGGGCGGGTGTTTGTTGTTGGTGTTGCACTTGGCTAGAGGCTGGGGCTGAAAATAGAAATGCTCCAAAATAAGCCGCAGCTGCAATAACGAGCACAAGGACACTTGTTGTTACGGCTATGAATGTGTGTGTGAGTGTGAGTGTGTGTGTGTGTGTGAGTGTGCATCAGCATCTATGTAATGCTGTTATGGAAGCTGTGTGCCACGCCCACGCTGCTCCCACGTAGCCTCCACCCACTGCTTGACAATAAAATCGATTGAAATCTGCATAAATTTTGCCAAGCCACAAAAATGAAATTAACACAACATAGAAAACAGAGCAAAATGTAATAGAGAGCAAAGAGTAAGAGAAAGGGAAAGAGAAGGAGAGAGCGAGAGAGAGAGAGTTGGAGCTGCATAAACAATTGAATATTAAGGGTAGAAGGAACTGAACAGCATACAAATGGCATTTATATGCTACAATTTGCACGTATAATTAATTAGTTTTTGCTAAAAGAACACAAACAAGAAAATATAAATAACACCAAATAACCAGAATGAAGCCAGTCGGAATGCTTGGCATTAACAAATACCTAGTCGTAAATTCAATTCACAATTCGGAATTTCAATTCTCAAACGTTCTCATTTTCATATTCCATTTCCATTTCAATATCAAATTTGAATTTCATAAAGTAAAAACAAAAAATTTAAGCGACAAAAAAAAAACAACTAAAAACACGGCAAGAAGCGGAAAGCAATTGTCCTTCAGCTTCAACATCAATTTCAAGCTGGTAACCGGGGGAGTTGGGGGCGTGGCTGAGCTACTTAAGCGGCACAACAGCGCCATCTACATGGCAATAAGAACATGAAGCAAAAGGCGGCAGAGAACACAACAAAAGTCACAGCCATTATAACTGATTGTCAAGGGAAATCCTTTTTAAGGACTAAGCGACAGGCTAAGACCCTGTATTTTGATTGATATGAATGGAGTTTCCCCCTAACAATTTCTATGGCAAATTGAAAAAACATCAAATACTCTATTTGATTCAATTTGCCCAGAGCGGAAAACTTTCGTTTACATTTGATTTGATTAATGTTGCGAAATGTAAAAGAAAATGAAGTTAAGTTGCGCTGGATCCGCTGCTGTTAACTAACAGCAGAATATCATTAAAGCTACTGTTAACTAACAGACAAATATACGATTACAGAATATCTTTACAGTTAGCTAAAGGAAATATTTTCTATTTCAAAAGAACATTGAAAGGCAAATGTACGATAACATAATATTTTTATAGCTGCTGTTAACTAACAGAAATGTTAACTAGCTCAAAGCATTTACGATTACAGAATTTCTATAAAGCTGCTGTTAACTAATACAAACATAAACTAAATAAAAATAACTATTAAAGACACATGTCCGATTACAGAATATCTTTAAACCAACTGTTATCTAACAGAAATGTTAACTAGGTCAAAAGAACTATTTAAGACAAATGTACGATTACAGAATATCTTTATCTTATCAAGTGTTAACATAATTTAATGTTAATCCTATGTTATGTTTCTTTTTTATGGATAGATTCTATAAATCCCAAGAGCCTAGTCGTATTATAATCGACATCATATTTAAGCGATGTGAAGAATTAAAACGCATTAGATATTATGACAGCGCGTAACAAGATTTATGTAATATTCATGCACATTCAGCAGAGTAATTCATAAACTGTAAAATGATTTTGTAAAATGAGGGAAATTAGAAATGAAATTGCTAAGAATAAATAACACTTCTAAGCCCAAAATGATTGCTCAAGTGTTTACAATTTTGGCCCTTAAAAAGGGCCACTTGACGGTTGCTAAAGTCAGACGGTTGGCGGTCGACGGTCGACGGTCGACGGTTGGAAGTTGTTGGCTCTTGGTTGGTCTGTTGGTTTGTCGGTTTGTTGGTCTGTTGGTTTGTTGGTTGTTACAAGCAATTCAAGCGAACCAAAGTGCCCTAACATTATAATTCTGTAATGGCGATTCGCAATAATAATGCAAATACTCGCACTCTTCGCTCGACCTCAGCGCACACTGGACTCAACTCAACGCAACGCAAACAGAGAAAGCAAGAGAGAGCGAGAGAGAGAGACGGAGAGAGAGAGAGACTAAGAGTGAATGAAAGAGACCAAAACGAAGCGATAAGACCAAGCAAATTTCAATGTAGGTTGTGTTTTTTCTTGTTTTTGGACAGCTAAACAAACGACAAACAATGAGCAGCAGGTGGTGTGGGCCTACTCAATTGCCATAACAGGAGCTGGGGAGGTGGTATAGTGGGGGCGGGGGAACAATGTCCATTTGAACGCGTTTTTTCCCAAAGAAATATAAATTTACATAAAAATAAAGTAGCAGAAGACGTAGGACAAAGGGACGGGCGGAGGCAAAAAAACTGAAAGTTTTGTGCGGAAGTTGTATGCGAATTTCGCATGGAGGTGGCGCATGCCAAGGTGGGCGTGGCCAAAAAGAGGAAGACATCAACAGTAGGGATGGTGACCAACAGTAATTACCATGTGTTTGGTATTAGAATTTTCAGTGTTGTATTGTATTTGTTGTTAGAGCGTTAAAAGAACGATCGTTTGAAATCGACGATAGTTTAGAGAGCGGAAAACCCTCGCATATAGAACTTAGATCAAACGGGAGAGGGAGAAATCGAAACTACAAGAGCAACGTTGCATTATCGTATTCATTCGTATGCAGATAAGAATATAATAATGAGCTTTCGAACAGCTGAACAAATTAGATGGCAAAGGCATCAATATAATATAGTATACTATTATGGAAGGTATACATTTAAATACGATATATCTAGATAAACATTTCAATTTTAGTTAGTTTTTGCTATTTTAAGATTCAGGGGATTGACATGTGATTCATTTACAATTGGAATCAAATCAATTCCGCTTAGCACACTCTTTCCATTTTACACAAACTTAATAGACCCTAATGTGTTCTTTTAACACAGGCTCAAAAAAAAAAACAACAGCGAAAACGCCGTAAGGTGTAATGACTATAGAATGTCGTAAATTTTTAAATTACGTTGCTTTTTGCACTGTCTACGCCAAAAGACCCATTAAACGATTCGTAGAATAACCAAAAAATTCCATCGATAGAGTCTAGATTTTGAGTCAAAGTTCATTTAACTGAATGTCATATCTATTGTGGCGCTCACAATAGCATACATACACATAAACACACACACACACACACCTACACTGATATACAATTAGTCATACACACATACATTAATAGATCACTGTTTACATACACAGAAGCAGCGCAGGCGCGCATGAATGCGAGAACAACAAACAAAGAAGAAGCAACAAAAACACAATAAGTTTAAACAATTTAAAGCAATCAAAAACTGTGAAAAATGCGCTTTTAAGAAAACAATGCTATAGCAGGGTGTGCACGACTTAAAATATAATAATTATAAAAATTAAAGTGATAATAATATTAATAATACCAGTAATACAACTTAAAACAGAATTATTATAAAAATAGTAAAAATAATAATAATTAAAATAATAATAAAAAAAAATAACCATAATAACAATAATAATAATAATAATAATAATAATAATAAAAATAACCATAATAATAATAAATTTATCGAAATTAAAATAATATTAAAAATAATAATTCATAATAATATTCTAGTTTATTTTAAAGTTTGACTTACAATATATAATAATAATTAAAATAATAAAAATTACGATAATAGTAATACTTGTAATTATGGTAATAATATTGAAAATAAAATTAAAATTATAAATAAGAAATCGTATTTATATTTTATTTTATATTTAAGGCAAACATTACTAATTTATTTCTTCATAATTTCTACATAATTCATAAATAGTCTACTCTTCAGCATTGCTAGTTACAGGGTATGCCAAGAACTATAGAGAGCACTCAGAGAAGAGCTAGTGTATCAAGTGACAAGTGAAGCCGACACCGATATGAACTACAAACGACATCGACTCCGATGATGTCAAGCCTAATTTGTTGGCCATCGGAGCAGCCGTGACCACAGAGCACTCAATGTCATGCCCGCACCCCCCGGGCCCTATTCGGTAGAGGGTGGCTCAAGTACAGTTACACGCACTTATGACGTGCTCTTTTTGCCAGACGAGTAGACAGACAGCGAGCGTATGAGTGTGAATGTGAGTGTGAGTGCGAGTGTGAATGGCTGAATGAGCGCGGAGAGAGGAGAAGGGATGACAAACCATTGATCATATTGTTTTCTGGTTCACAGCATCATATATGAGTTCGCTGAGTATTTTGTTGACAGGCAAATCAAATACCTGGTATATGTGAGTATGTGAGTGTAAGTGTGAGTGTATACATATACACTGTATATATATATTTAAGTTGATTGTTTAGTATTTGTTGTTGTTGGCACGTAATAGACGCTAAGTGAGCGGCGCCCTCATGTCGCACATATCATGCAAATTAATATTAATTAAGCGTGTCTCAATTTCCGTTAGCCATAGCATAGAACAACAACAACAACCAACATCGTATAATCAAGATGAGAAACAAAGATTAACAGCGAGTAATCAGATGAGTTTGCTTATAAAGCACATACTCGTCTATGCAAAGGAAAAGCAATCTCAGGGCACAGACATAGATATAGATATAGAGACAGACACAGACTTAAGGGTCGTGCTAAGGGTCAAATTTGGCTAATTTCTGTAATGAGAAACCTTAATATTATGCAAGGCATATTTAGAAGATCATAATTATAGGGCCTTGTCATGCTTGATAATATGCAATTTGTATTATTTATGTTTCCTATAATTATGCATTAGAACAGAAAATTAACTGATGGAAGCTAAACTCTTGAATATGACTTTAAAACAGTTTGATAATCTGGAAACGGAATAAGTTCAAGAGGGAAGTGAAGAGATATACTCTCTATAATATTATGTTATCTCTATGTAGAACTCTCTGTTCTAAATTTTAGTATTCTACTAATAAATGCTAATTTTAGATGTGAAATACATTTCATACATTTCTCCAGCTTTACTCTCTGTAAAACATTTCTTATATATGGTCTCAATATATTGCTTAATCTCAGAAATCAATTAAATATTACTTATATATTTAAACATGACTAAAATTGTTTATACTTATAATACATTTTTGGCATATATTGTGGTAGGGGCGTTTGTGCATTAGCATTTTTAATTGCTTCATTAGCGATATGGCCTATCTAAAAATAATCTAAAAGCAACCTAAACACGCAATGCCCATGCCTAGTTGAAGTCTTGAAATCTTTAGATACCGTAAGGAAATTCCAAAAACAAAAACACAAAAACGAGAACAAATAACTGTGGAAAACACTTAGTGCTACGTCAGCTGGGAAATTGAAAGTGAGCAAAAAGCCACAACTAAAGAAATGTTGAGCCATAACTTTGGGGCATATTAAATATACATCTCTCTTTATATGTATATATAAATGCAAACATATTAAACTTTAAGCAATAAATCAAGTGGAAAGCATAAATTTGTTGAATTTTTTCAAGAAAAGTGTTTTCTACACTTAGTAAATTATTTATTGATATTAAAAACAAAGATTCCCCAAACAAATATACACAAAGAGGTTTGTATTAACTAACTGAATGAGTCAGCTAAATTTATCATATAGTATTATTTTACTCTAAACTTGTATACCCTTACAATAGACTATTTAAATTGGGCATAAAGGAATGAGCTACTTAAAGTGAAATATAAGCTCATTTAGCATCAAATTGTAATAAATGCTGATACCATATCACAATCAAAGTAATTGCATAAAACGCCACATATAGTAACATTTGTTTATTTGGACAATATAATGGAAATCCTTCACTGAAATTGCCACTCGGTAAAACAACAGAAAAGCATGCACTTCAAATGAGAAAACATTTGCAAAAGTTGGCACTACATTCAAGAGCGAAATGAGAGCGAAACGAGAGTGAAATGAGGGTGAAATTAGAGCAAAATATTTAATGTTTTAATGCAATGTGCACAGCATATTATATTTATTTATATGCATATATATATATAAATGCGTATGTGTGTGTGTGTGTGTGTGTGTGTGTGTGAGTTATTTATATATATTTATAGCATATGCATATAAATATGAAGCATGGAGACATTGCCCATGTTTTATTTATAATATTTTTAAGTACAATGAGCAGAACCTGGCATTGAGTGTTTGCATAGGCCTCGACAGGCACTCGCTTTGTGTGAGTGTGTGTGTATATGTAAATATATTATTACAATAATACATACTTAACATGTTAACAGCACAACAACAACAACAACAAGAACAACAAATTGTATATGGCTGCACGCCTATTTGCACAGCAATAAAGTCAATTTAGTTAGTGCGAGGCACCGGCACAGGCTTCATTAAGTGCAGCCCAAAACGAAAGCGCGACATCGTCAGCTCAAGCCTCCCCCGCCCATGTCACGCCCCCTCCGTCTACAACCTACAGCTTACAGTTAAGCGTTGCCAGCGAGAGAAAAGCCCCTGCAGCAAACACTTAGTGTTACATGTATGTATAAACATTTGCTGCCTTTTTATTTTTGCCTTGTTCTCTACTTTGCTCTTCTTCTTCTTCTTCTTCTTTTTCTTCTCCTTCTTACTGTGCATCTGCTTCTGCTTCTCTTTTTATATTATTATTTTGTATAAATTTATTTGTTGCGTGTGAATGAGCGCTCAATTTGCTTGATAAGACGACGACAGCTCCAACATTCACGCTCTGCCTTTGCCTCTGCCTCTACCTCTGTCTCTGCCTCTGCCTCTGCCGCTGCTACTGACGTCTATGTCTACGTCTACCTCTACATTAAGTGAAGCTGCCCGTGTGTATGTGTGTGTGTGTATGTGTGTGTGTGTGTGTGTCTAGTATGTAACACTGCGCCAAAAGCATTTTGATAATACGCTTTTCTAGTGAAATTTTCCCATACAATTCGCATTAATTATGAATATTCCGTTTAGCAGAAGCTGCAACAACAATTCTAATTCTATGTAATTTGCATAATAAATACTAATACATATATTAAGAAATATGGCAAAAGATTTATCAGCATCAGTGTACTATATATGCATATATATTATACATATAATGATTAGAGATGATTGTAGATTATGCTAATGTAGCTTGGAAGTAAGAGTGAAAGAAATGGAGAGAGGGAGAGTGTTTGGGAGAGTGTAAAGATAAATCGTTTACATTTAAAATCTTGGTGAATGTTTGTAAATTGTATACCTCTGTGTGGCTTGTCTGTTCCTGCCTCCATCTATAAAACTGTATAACTATATACACCTCAACGTTTATCTATCTTTACATCTTTACATCTTCTTAATCTTTTTATAAATCTCTGCATCTGTGCTGATATATTATATTACTTCTATATATTCACCTCTATATCTCTTTATTATTCCATATTTATCCATCCCTTTATCTAGTTGATAACCTATCTATAAGATTATATATTTCTTTACATTTCTCTTAATCTATTTATTTTTTTTATTCCTTCAGCATTATTGTATCTTGTTACCGTTTCAATTGTTATTACTATAAAATTTCGCTCAGTGTAGCCTTATGTCTCAGTTTAGTATGCAATGCAAAGTTTTGCTGCATAATGTGCGTTTAATAAGGGCTGACAGGCCTCAGGGTCGTCGAAGTTGTGCGGCTAAAGCTGACAGAATGTAACCCATACGCCATGTGGCACACACTCAGGCCATTGTTAAGGGCTTTAGCCACGTATGTGTGTGTGTGTGTGTGTGTGTGAGTGTATGTGTGTGTATGCGTGTGTGGCATGCATTGTCAACTGTGCGCTGCCTTGGAACAGATGATTACTGTTTGACACATTCGCTTGAGTCGTCAACATCATCAACATTAACATCGACTCATCGACATCCACATCGACGGTCTATCGACAAGCACATCAAGTATACGGCCCGTTGAGCGACTTATAGACAACCAGCGCAAGTTATATGCGAATCTATATATATATACATATACATATATGTATATAGCTATTCATTGATGTTGTTATTGTTGTTGTTGTTGTTGTTTGCACTGGCACACGTAATAC
>JBANCZ010001607.1:0-20358 GCA_037040025.1 Sphaerogastrella javana | reverse complement strand
AGTGTGTGTGTGTGTGTGTGTGTGTGTGTGAGTGTGAGTGTAAGGAAATCTATGAAGCACCATCTTTTTCTGAACTCAGTTGATATCATAAATGTTTGCAATCTTAACTTTGTTAAATGCATATACAACATATTCGATACGATTATCGATCGATTACTTGATTACACTTGATTCATTTAAATTTTTTCAGTTTTCAATTTTCAATTCAATTCATTTCATTGCTTTCCTTTCATCTTGACTCTACTATATGTCCAGCGCCCTAAATAGGTATAATTTTTTTTTTTTTATAGTATGCTCATTTAATGTTCGGTTTTATTTTGTATTTGTTTTTGTGATTTGGCAAATCGATTTTGTTATTCGTTTTGTTCCTTTGCTTTGGTACGACTGTTGGTTGTACGCTTGGCATTTACATTTTGTTTAAACAAATTCGTTTTGTGAAACGCTTTTTGTCATTGGATAATTCAATTGCTTTCTACTTTTTTTTTTTAATTTTCATGGTATTTGTTTTTCTTTTGTTTTTGTTTGTTTGTCTTAACAGTTTCATTTTAGGGAGGGATTTTGTTGCAGCTGTATGTTCGTTCTCTTTTGGAATGGCGTGCAGAATAATCGCAATGTTTGTCTTCAGGTCGAATCTTTTCAATTAACTGTTAATTCGTGTGCTTAATTATTTATGTAATTTTTGGTATTATTCATTTGCCTTTATTTTTTATTTATTTTTTTTTTAAATAAAACTGATATTTAGGTCACTGATATTAGCTCCTTTCGTCTACACGTTCTGCACTTTGTTGTCTAGCTTTCAATTTTTCTTAAACATTTATTCGTTGTATTCGAAAAATTCTTAATAAGTTTAGATCTTTGTTCTGGTTGTTGTTGTTGTGCATAAGCCATTCTGCACGTTATTAGATGCAATTGCCAATTTACTCATTAAACAATGAGAATCGGATGCAATTTCTATTAATCGATTACGAATAATCGACCGCACTCATTATAGTACAAGATTGTAATGCACCGATCGTTTTAGGTCAAAGTAAACACGTTTAAATTATAGTACATTTATAGTTGTAAATTAAACGCATTGCACACATTCATACATATCTGCTAGTTGTATTCGTTTATCTTGTTTATTTCTATGCCCCATCGATCTCTTACAACAATCGAACAATTTGTTCGCACGAGTATATTAAGGATTTCAGTTCTGTTTTCATTAGATTTGTTATATTTATATAGATACATATAGAATAGGCTTAAATATTTTGCTTATACATTTTCTCATTGTTTGTTTGTTTGGATGTTTGTTTGTTTTGGCCTTTTATTTCATCTGGTTTCTTTTTTTTTTATTTTTGTTGTTGTTGTATAGTCTCGCATTTCGCACAATTTATTTTAAAATATAACATATTCTTTTTCTACTTATGGCGCCTAGAGTTCGCTCACAATGCTATAAAAAATTCAAAATAAACAAAAAACTATATAGTATATGTTGATTATATATATATAAAACATAGGTGAGGCTTTGCCACAAACAAAAAAACATAAGGTAAGATAAGATAAATTCATAGTAATTGGTCTGATCAAACAAATTGTAAAAGAACTCAAAACATCTTAATAAGAACTAAATTCATACATAGTTTAGTAAACAAATGAGTAAATTGAATGAAATTGATGTACGTAAATAAAATAGTATAGAAATAGTATGTTGTTCATTCAAGGCTTAGAAGAACCAATTCGGCCAGGATGGCATAAATGACGACTGATAGTTGTTGCCGCTGCTGTTGCTCTTGCTGCCAGTTGCCGACTGTGTGGCATTGCTTGCACTTCGTTGATTGCTGGAGACGCCGCCGACTGCATTGTTGGTGCCGTTGGTGCTGGCCATTGCGTTGTTGCCAACCGACGTGTTGTTGGCCACATTGGTGAGAAACTGTGCAAACTCCTGCTGCAGCTGCAGTTGCTGTTGCAGCAGCTCAAAGTGATTTTGTGGCTTGTTGTAAATGAATTTCGTTGATGTCTTCAGTATGTTGATTGAGCTGGATGATGAAGAGCTGGCAGCCTGGCTGTCGCCGCGAGTAGTTGCATTCGACGAGGAGTTGCTACTGCTGCTGTTTTGCTGATTGAAATGATTGGTGGTGCTGCTGCCGCTGGATTTGCCGATAACAGCACCGGCTGCTCCTGTAGATGTGGTTGAAGACAGTTTGCTCACTCGATTGTTTGTTACGCTTGTTGCTGTTAGTGTTGTTGTTCGTGTGGGCAAAAGGGATAGCTTGTTGTTGTTGTTGTTGCTGTTTATGTTGCCGCTGGACAGTGACTGTTCCTTGGATTTGTTTGTGTTGTTGCTGTTGTGCTGTCTGTTGTTGTTGATGTTGTTGCCGTGGCTGTTGCTGTTGCTGTTGTGATTCACAAATTTGCCAAACTGTATGCTAGCATTGCTTCTATGATTGTTGTATTTGTAGTTGCCCTTATAGATGTTGTTGTTGTTGTTGTTGTTGTTGTTGATGATGTTGTTGTTGTTATTATGAAAGTAGTGGTTGTTGTTGCTGTTGCTGTTCTGATTGAGCATCAAATTATTGGCAGCCAGCGCCGCTGCCGCTGCATTCGCATTGACAACAGCAGCCAACTTGCTTAATAATTACGTCTGCTTATTCTTGTTGGTCTTGAAGCTAACTTGCAGTACCCGATTGCCCAGCGTATAGCCATTGAGCGATTGTATGGCCAACACGGCCTCTTCATAGTTGGTCATGGTGACAAATCCGAATCCCTTGCACTTGTTGCTCTGCAAGTCGCGTATTACCTGCAATTGTATATTAATTAACTATATTTGATTCAATTACAGTTATATAGCCACCTTGACAGACTGCACAGCTCCAAATGGTCCGAAGAGTTGCCAGAGCACGTTCTCCTCGGTTTCCGGAGCCAAATTATAGACGAAAATGCACCAACCCGAGCTAGTTATGGTATTCCCTTGGATCATGCTATTGGTTATCAAATCACTCGTCAGTGGCGAATAGCGTGAGATCACTGAGCTATAATATACAATACAATTATTAGAAGATTTTAACATATATATGTACACACACACAGATAGTAACACTACCAACAATCACGACTAGGATACTGTTATACTATACATTTGTCTAATATGAGTAGTATTTTTAATGGTCAGTGTCTAGCTACGAGTGAGCGTAGATATAGCAAAAGCTTCTCTCCGAATTCTTTTACATATATATCTCAGATGGTGAGTGGACTCAACTTTCCGCTACGTATTCAATGTTCATTGTTCTTACACTTTTCTCTTCTCTTCTTTAACAACTCTACATGAATGAACCTGCTTGGACATGGACATGTTCATCTGTGTCTCAAATTGCACCTCTGACCTGTAACGGCCCGCGTTGGGATGTATGGCAGCAGCAGCAGCGGCTGCTGCAGCCCCGGCAGCAGCATTTGCCGGAAAGGCGCGTCCACCTCGAGTGTTTTGTGGTGCTATGTAGGCGGCGAGGGGTTGCATGCTGTTCTTGTTGCTGCTGGGATTGTTGGCAAACTTAACGGTAATCGGTTCGGTGGAATTTTTCGGTGTGGTGCCGTTTAGCTCCTTGATGGCGCGATCAGCTTCAAAGCGCTGATCAAAGCGTATGAAGCCAACGCCCTTGGAGAGACCTATTCAAAAAGGGCAAATAGAAATAAAATATTAATTATAATATTAATTATTATTTGTTTAAACAGCATGCAACACTGAAGAGGCAAACAAACTGAAGATAGCATTAAAATAAACATAAATTAAATCAACAAATTTATTACAAAATACATACTTTTGTTGAGCTCTGCGCGTACGTCTAAAGCAAATAAAAAAATAATTAAACAAAAACAAATTATTAATGCGAAATTATAAGTAAAAGAGTAAGTAGAATTATATAAAAATAAAGTGTAAAGAATTCATTAATATATATATATTATCATATAGTATACGCTAAAGTTTTGTATGCCCTACAATCCATAGATTAAAGAGTATTACAAATCGAACTAAAATCATATGAAAAGCATTAAGCAAATATAATTTGTGTTAAGCAGTTGAAGAAAATCAAATATGCTGCAAAGAAAAATGTAAAGAAAACCTACCCGGATCTTCATCATCTGATATGTGGTCTTTAATTTGTATACATGAAAATAAAATCAAAACGTTTTATGATGAATTGGAAATGATATTGAAAATATAAACAAAATATAATCAATCGTTATCGTTGTTCACAAAACGTCCATGAAATAAATGATAATTTAAATATATATAAACTGCGCTTCTGTCAATATTATTCACATTTCTGCACTCAAATGAACTTGCAAAATGGGCCCAAATCAGTGTTTCTAATACATATGAATACAATTACAAAATCTGCAGCATTGAAAACTATAAATGGAAAACCGAAAAAAAAAAACAAAAACTGTAACAAAATGTATAATAGTCTTCAAAGTATTTATAATGATAAACAGTAAATATTTCTATTTTAATCTATTCAAAATAATGTTGATGGGGTTGAACTTACCAGTGATATTATCACAAAGTATGCGCGAAGTTATGATCTTGCCGTATGGACTAAACAATGATTCCAAATCGGACTGTGTCATATTCTTTGGAAGACCCGATACATATAGATTGGCGCCCTTTATGCTCTCCGAGCTGGGGCGCGCAATAGAGACCTGCAAGAATTTGTGAATAAACTGAATGCCAGAATGCTATCACAAGTTGAAAGCCTTCAATTAACCTTTATAGTTTTGTTTTGCAAACGGAGACCGTTGAGTGCATTGATGGCCTTCTCTGCATCCTCTTGTTTCACATAGTTGACGAAGCCGTAGCCCAAGCTTTGACCTACAATAAAAGGAGAAATGTGCTCATATAGTAAGGGTTAAAAGCAATGCTAATTCAATTAATTTGTTGATATATTCACCTGTGACCTTATCTCGTATTAGCTTGCAGCTCTCTACCTCCCCGAAGCTAACGAATAGGGAACGTATTTCATCCTGTGACATTGTCTGAGGCAAATAATTAACAATCAAATTGGTTTTGGGATCCGGTTCGTTGTTGTTGTTGTTGTTGTTGTTATTATTATTATTATTGTTATTGTTATTATTGTTATTTGTAGCATTGTTATTGTTGTTTGAATTATTGTTGTTGTTATTGTTATTGTTGTTGCTGCTGTTGCTGTTGTTGTTTGTAGCATTATTGACCGAAGTTTGATTGCCCACAGTTGCAGCAGTTGCGTTTCCTGCTCCAGCTGCGCTCGATACTGGCCCCGAGCCACCATTCTGTTGAGCCTGAGTGTTGGCCACGTTTGCATTGGTGGCTCCACCACCGCCAACTGAGCCGCTTCCCGTGCCACCACTGCCAGTGCCAGCTGCCGAATTTTGCTGCTGCTGCTGCTGCTGATGTTGTTGCTGTACCACCGTCTGTCCCTCAACCATGTTGCTTCTGTTGTTGCTGCTGTTGCTAGAAATACATAAGAATATATGAATACATGGCTAACAAATGCATCTAACTACCTCCATTATGCTCAAGCTGACAAGCGATTAATAAACAAATGTTAAATCATTCATTCTGATCATTCATTATGATATGATTGCAGCCTTATCTGTAAGTCAATCTTATAGATATAGATATACAGATCTGACTGAATCGACATTTAATTTTCAACGGAATAAATTTGCTCAAAAACTATTCAAAATGATTGAAAATAAAGTATACTATTGTGCCTCAATTACGATTAAAGGTATTCACTATTATTCGTATGGCTTATAAGTTCAATTATGTTGATTACTCTGCTGTTCGAGTTCGAGTTCTAAATTCTGAAATGAAACAATTTGCATACATTAATGTGGTGTGAGTACTCATTGAAAGTGATTGAAAGCATTGGCACTCACCTCGTTAATGCAGTGTGAATGAATATAAACGCAAATTCAAACGATTCGAGCTTCTCTATGTATATGATAGCCTATTTATAAGCGCGCGTTCGATACCTCCGATTGCATATACCCACTATGTAATGTGTAATGTGTGTATCCGAAACAGTTAACTGTAAACGAAACGGAAGAAGAAGAAAATCAATTAATTTAATTCAATTTAAATGTATTACAAGAGCGCAGACAGTCAGACGAACGGACAGCCAGACCGTCAGGTAGACCAGGCTGGAATGCGGCCCAATAGTAGACTAAGCAGAACAGGGGCGGATCATGAATTGGTTGGGCCCTTCTCCAAACGTATTAGTGATCTATTAATTTAGTCAAAAAAGGTGTTTTCTATAGTGGTGTAGAAAAGTACACAGAAAAAAAATTAGTACAATGAAATAATATTTATTTAATGTGACTTAGTTTTGGTATACAATCTCTATAATTTGTTTGGTTCTATAGTCTATAAAATTTTGTTGTTGTTAAATATTGATTGGTGTATCTTTTTTATATTTGAAATCTAAGTATTGGATTTTATTTTTGTTCTTATAAGTGTCACAATTCTCTCACTATTGCACAGTTTATTTTAATATATTTTATAATTTAAAATATGATTTATTGTTTTCAGTGGGGACTGAGGACCCTTTGTACCTACAGGGTTCTATACAGTAGCCCAAAAAGCCATTACGTGGATGCGGCCCTGAAGCACACAAAGAAGAGGGAGAGTAGGAAGAAGCGAAGGAAGAAGAAGAATCAACAACATGTGCAACTTTGTACACATTTTGATTAATGAAACCATAGAAAAAGCCAGCACATTCTATGTCCCACAACCTCAACTCAACCTCAATATACGACTAGAACATCGATAACCTTTAAAGCTAAGCAATTTGACATTAATCGAAGGATTATCGATTGAATTAGGCATCGATTTTAAGTTTTATAAATCCATCAAGCAAATAAAAACAAATGCAATCACATCTTATATATAGAAAAACATGTGGTTTATATCTCTATGAATATATAATTTTGGTATATATATCTACTTATATCTCATGATTCATTTATTAAGAATCTAAGTTTTATACGAAAAGTACTAGATAATGGCAATATAGAGATGCGATTCATATATTCAATATTTCGATGCAATTTATGACAAAACTCAAGCAGATCTGCGGCGCATGTGATCATCTAAGAAAGAACAAGAACAAGAATCTTGGCCTGATAAAATCTATATATAAGAATGCAGAACGAAATTATTATAGATGCGTACATCAAAACACATACCACACATGCATTGTACATACATACATTCCTACATACATACATACATATATTCAGATGCATTTGTGATGTTTTGAAAATGTTAACCAAATAGTGCTCTATCCGGAAAATGCCCTGTATTATACGTATATATATATATTATGTGTGTTATATATTTTTCAATTTAAATGCTCTCAGCGAAGCGCAACGTAAAACGTGCGAAAAAAACTAAAAATTTTAAAAATAAACAAACAACCGAAACGAACAGAATGAACGAAGGAGAAATAGAAAGAAAGAGAGAGAAAAGTAGAGGGAGAGCGAGAGCGAGAGAATAGAAGAGCCGGCAAAAGTGGCAAGAATTATATTTTTGAAATATTTTTAAAATAACAAACCAAATGCGAGACATGGCGACGTTTGCTGCCGCTGCCTCTGCCGCCGCCTCTGCTGCTCAACAATTTTTGAGGTTAAGTATGCATAATTGTATTTATTTACATACAAACCTACAAGCATGTTCTGTTCGCATTATTACATTATTATAAATTGCTTATTCTAATTAACTAGAAATCCCTATATACACTCACACTTACACACACACACACACACACATCATTTGTGTTACCTTTTCAATGGGAATTACGTCTACAAATTGTAAACAAAAAACTTGTTGATTTTGTCTTCAAGATTTCTGCGGCAATATGGCGATTACGAAACACCTTCGGGTTCTTCTTTTTCTCTTTTATTCTTTTTTGAATGGATCACCAAAATTTTTGGTCAATGTTTCAATGCAAATAGAATTAATATTAGTTTATGGTTTTGGTTTTGTATTTGTTTTTTTTTTTTTAGTTTGGATGGTATTTGTTGGTAATCGGAAAGTCAATAAAAAGACGATAAACTAAAAAAGAAAGCAAACCGAACCGAACCGAACCGAATCGAACGCAACTGAACTGAATACGAAACAAATGTTAAAGAATAATAATAATACTAATAAGAAGAACAATATTAATAATAATAATAAGAAAATAAAATCAAACGGAAAGTAGAAAAAGAACACGTTCCTGCAACTCAACAGAACAGAAATAAACTGATTCAATGAGCGCCATGGATATTATTTTTACTCAGCCGCCGCACTCTCAATCGCAGCTGCAGTCGCTGTCGCAGTCGCAGTCGCCGTCAGCGTCGGTGTCAACGTCGCAGGCACAGCAGCAATTGAAGAACATGAACTGAACGTCGCATCACCTGCATATACTCATGGTGGGCACAAAGCAAAGAGCGAGAGCGCGAGCGAAAGCACACACATCCAGCAAGAGAGCAAGAGAGCGAATGCGAGAGTGCTCTCAGCTTTTCTCTTCTCTTTGTTCTGCGTGTGGTCTGGGGAGAGCAGCAAGAGCAGCGACTGTGTGCTTGTATATGTAGATCAGAATGTGTACACACACACACACATACGTATGCATGTATTTACGTTATGTGAGGGAAGAAAACATACCACAATAATTGGATTACATGCACATACATGCACATACACACGAATGTTAGTTTACAGAGACACAAACACATTAAGTGCAAAAACTAAATCTTAGGCAGAAGCAAAAGACGGCTGTTAAAACATAACTGTATCTGTTTCATGAAGGAAACAGCTGTACAAACAGAATGTTAAAGAAGACGCTGCACAAACTAGTTAAACCAATTGTATTAAACAATTGTGAAAATAAAAATATGACATTATTAAATGGAAATGTATAATCATTTTCTAATCGAATAAATGTTAACTGATGAGTATGTTTATCAGTACATTCAAATTAATACAACGAATCTAGCTTTCTGACAGCAAGAAATGCATATATTATTATATTTATTTATTTTTATTTTGTATAATTGTATTTCTCTACTCAACAAATTAAAAAATAAATAAAACGGTTTTAAATCATCAAATAAATATAACAATACTTGATAACTAGATTATTTTAGAAATTTTTTGAAATTGCATTTAAAATAATATGATAGATTAATTTAACTGTGATTATTGTCACCCCTGCGTTATAAGATAAAAAACCCATATTAAATTTATTTTCATTTTTAATTTTATAGTATTTTACAGATCAACATAGAAAATGTAACTTATTTTAATTGATATAAAGTTTTTTAATTTAGATAGCAATATTAGAAAAATGTAATAAATAAATAATAACTATCAAACTGTTATATTGTTTTTTTAACAGTGCATTTAAGTTAATATGACAGCTTAATCAATATTAAAACTGTTCTACTATTATTTCTCAAAGCTATAATAACTTCCTGACATCAAGAATAATCCTTAACTATATTGTATTTACTTTTATTTTGTTTAAGTTGTGTTTTTCTACTCATATATATTATAATTATCATATATATTATAATTGATTTAGTAATATAACAAATAATAAATATCAACCTAAAATGAAATAATTTAAAATATTTTAAAATTTTAAAATATTATACCATATATGAAAAATAATAACTATCAAACCTCAAATCAAATAATTTAAAATATTTATTTATATTGTCTTGCTTGAAAGCATTGATTCCACGCAATTGCTCAATGGTTCGTGGCTGTCCATCGGTGTAATGGCTGCACAGTGGCACAAAATGCAAGAACAAAACAAAAAAGTGACACACCTTGCGCAGCAGAAATAGACAGGCACAAAAGCAGCAGTCAAAGACGGATGCAATGAGCATAGAGAAATGAGATGAACAACACAAATACAAATGCAAAAAAAAAAAGGAAAACTGGGAAACCGTTAGGCAGCAGGCATCAAAGCTGCTTTGGGTGCGGCAAAGATAATAGAATGAGGGAATGCAGTAGCAGCAGCGGTAGAGGCAGCGACAGAGGCAGAGGCAGCGCAGTCAGCAATGGAAATAGCTGTCAGCTGAGCGCGCCTCAAGATATGCAATGCAGAGAGCCAAAGAGAGACAGAGCGAGCCTTACACAGAGAGATAGAAAGAGAGAGAGAGAGAGAGAGAGAGAGGGATAAAAAAGAGAGAGAGACACGAATTAAAGAGAGTAAGCTCGAAGTGCGCTCTGCTGCAAACTGCGTCGCCTGCGACTGCATTTTTTTTAGGTTAGTGGCTGCAGCCGGTGCTGAGCAAAGCGCAGTTATTGTGGATACCAGTGTGCATGTACGTGTGCGTATGTGTGCGTGTGTGTATGAGAGCTTGTGTATCTGCCGTTGTATGTGTGTGTGTAAGTATGTGTGTTTGTGTGAGTAGGCGGCATTTGGCAGCAAAGTGTAGAGAAATTCTATGCGACACTGTGCCGTCCATTGAGCCAAGTTTTACTACCGTGAGTGTGCAGCATGCAATTGTATGAGTGTATGTGTGTGTTTGCGTGCATGTGTGTGTATGTGTGTGCTTGCGTGTACATGTGTATAGGATATTTGTATGTGTATTGTAGGATATTTAAATGCGAAAAATCGACCATGGGTGTGGGCTCTTGGCACTTTGCATACTAAAGCGAAGGCAACAGCAGCAAAAGCAACAACATTTAACAACCATAACAACAATTTTCTATTACTTTTATAACATTTGCATTTCTTACTTGAATTTCAGTTGGAAGAGAAGAAAAAAGAAACGTAATATCATTCACTTTTTCTTTTTCTTTTTGTTTGAATAAGATTTCCTTTCCTTTTCTTTATTTTTTTTTTTTTAAATTTCGTTATTTCGTTGTAAATGAGTTTGAAAAGATTTGCACAAACTATTTGATTTAAAACTAATATACGCGTTGCACACGCACACACACGCACATAGAAAATATATGTATGTATGTATATATATGTATGTGTATATATGAGCGTATATGTAGATTTGTGAGTATGCTAGATGTGTGTATTACACTGATATACAATAATTTTTGAAACGACGACGATACGACGATAATTAAAAAACACAACTTGCTGCCGGAGAGTGCAAGAACTAAATGATTAAACTGTTCAATTGCCGCCAGGATAAATGCGGCCAGGACTATACACCGACGACTCCATGCAACGTCGACGCCAACTGCAGGCAGAGCACTGCACACACACACACACACACACACTCTCTCACACTCTATTTGGCGCTCTCTCTCTTTCTCTTAGGAGTCCGTACAGTTGAGTGCAGCTACTACTGCTGCTGCTGCTGCTGCTGAGAGCACAACGTCGTTAAAATAAAACTGCGTAGTTTTTGCATGCACAGTGGGAAATAGTTGCTGAACATATAGAAAAACAAAATATCGAATTCGAGATCATATTAACATATGGGTTAAAATGGGATCTAAGGACAACATAATTATCAATCTACGTCTCTTAAAGATGTTTACTAATTTTTAATTAAATATAAGATATAGCCTTAGAGCAAGAATTACATAGATCAGCTATAATAAAATACAAATGAATTCAGTTCCAATGTGGCATTCCTTCTCTTCACTTGTTCATTCCGTTATCCTGTGCATATTCATAGACGAATAAATGCAACACTGCAAGAGCCTGTTAAGTTAACAGAACTGTTAAAACGAGCCAAGTTTACTTGAACAGTTTGATGTTTTATTCAACAGGCCTCTCAAACATAACAGATGTGATTTAACAGATTCTGATTTCCTAGACATATTCTCTATGTTCTTTATGCTTTGACATATTGCTGCATTTCTTTAAGAGTAAATACACTAATATTAAGCCAAAGTTCCAAAACAAACTTTATTCGACATGGTGAATTTCATAGTAAGTTTTACCCAGGGTATATTTCAGGAAAAGAAATTCAAGCATAGGAAAGTATAAAAAACACAGCAACAAAAACTGTTGCAGCGTTAAATGCGCAAGTACAGCTGCATGCAGCACAGCATACTTGCAACAGCGATGAAATTCTCTCTTTTATATATATGCAATGCTGCTGAGGCTGCTCTTTGTTTACAGCATTTAGCCGAATACCCTATATTTGAAAACAAAACATAAATAAGGAAATGCAGCGAGATATGTAGACGCCAATGCTCAATGCTCAATGCCGACGACGCCGGCGAACACGAAACAAGTTGCGGCAGGTTCTCAAAGAGAGCAAATACACACACAGAGAGAGAGAGAGAGAGACTGAAAGAGAGAGCAGCAAAGCAAGAGATTGCCGGCCATAGCAAAAGCAACGGCTTCACCAAAGTACACAGCTGACTGTGGCATGAGCGAGAGCCGAATGACATCCCAGTCGAGCCGAATGCGCACGAGCCGAATGCAAAAGAAGCCCAGAAGCTCAACTTGACATCATTTGTGTCAAAAGACCATTGAACTCTGTACGGGGGAAGTTGCCCTGTTACTGTTTGTATACATACACGCACACACACACACACACATGCATACATACACATACGCTACATACATACACGCAAACAAACATACACATATATATATACAGCTATACACACATACATACCGGCCGCATATGCATTGTTTTGTTGTGTTTGAGCATGAAAATGCAACAATACTTTACTTACACACACATACGCATATATACGAATCGAAACAGTGTTGTAAAAATTGTAAATATATAATATGTTGCAGAAATGTACAAATGCAAAAATTATATACACTTTTATTGTTTATTTATGCATGGGGACTACTGTAGCTGCACAGTTCATTAGAGCTGAGAGCTTTTTTCGGTAAAGCTCACTGAGAGCACTCTCTTAACCAGCACCAGCACTCTCTTCTTGGAAAGAGCTTAGGATCTTGTTATGGCGCCATCTTGGCGTATGCTGAGTCCAGTGTTGCCAACCTGCGTTTTTTCAGATTTCTTCTATTTTATGCATGTTGGCAGCAAAAATACATATTAAATTGTATAGAATCAAATGTTTTTTAGCATAAAAAAAACTTTTGTTCTATTTTACTTTGCTTTATTTAAAATTTTTTCGCTGTTTCTCTGTTTTTTTTTTGTGCCATTCTGTTTTTAATTTTTTGGAAAATAGTTAACTATAAATAACAGAATTTAAAAACAGACCTCTGTTATGTTAACAGTGGTGTTATCAGTTCAATCTTTTCCTAATGCAACAATGCGTAGAGCAGTGATCTTTGGCAGAATCTGATTAAAAGGGCTATGTTAAAGCAAATTGTTAAAAACCAATTAAATATATACTTAAATAAAAATAACATATGCAATCAAAACCTTACCTTACGTGTTTCGAGACCATGGCCACATGACTTTGCGGTGATATGGACGTGAATTCTCCGAAAACCATTGTACAGAATGTTGTTGTTGTACATTGCCGCCTATGTAGTTGTTGTTGTCATAATAACTGTAGTTGTTGTTGTAGTTGTGTCTGTTATTGTTATTGTAATTGTAGTTGTGTCTGTTACTGTAACTGTAGCTGTTATTGTTGTAGTTGCTGTTGTTGTTGTAGTTGCTGTCGTCGTAGGGCATCTGCTGATTGTTCATGTAATAAGGGTGTCCATTCGACATTGGAGGCGGCACATACGGTCCCCAGTTGTGTGGCACCTGATGTGCCTGTTGAGGAAGTGGTGGCGGCGGTAGTGGAGGACGGGCAAAGTTTTGCAACTGGCTTTGTGGCATCTGCATATGTCGTTCGAACTGATAACGCTGCATCTCGACCTTAAAGTGTGGAAACTTGGATCCCACCTCTACCTTGTACGCTTCACTTAATTCAATCTTGGGCATTGACTCCGCTTCCGGCATGTGTTCCATTGACTGCGTTATATTTTGCTGTTGTGATCTATAGTAACGTTTTCGTTTAATTTGTAGATACTCGAGTTTTGCCTGAGCTTCAGCCCTCAACATTTCCATTTCATCGCTCTCGATCAGAGCACGTGTTTCTTGAACATCCGCATCCACATTCGAATTTGCATTCGCATTCGACCTGATGCTGGACAACAATTCGAAAATTCTCCGCTTACGATTTGTACGCTGGCGCCGGCGTCTTAACGTGGAAGAGCTGGGTGTTTTTGATGATGCTTCTTCGTCTGCTCCTTTTTCTGCTTCTGCTTGTGGTTCTGCCTGTGGTGTCTGCGCTGTGGCAACCTTGTCCATGGGAGTTTGCGCTGTTGTCTACAGAAACAAAATGGCGACAATGCACTGGAAGCAACACAGATTTCTTGGAATTACGGCTGGAAGTGTATAATTCGATCGCTGCTGTTTAACAGCTGTTAAACATTAGTGCACACATTAGTAAAAACAAAAAAAAAAAAATAATATAAAAAAAATTAATTTACACACGACAAATATTTAAAATGTGTTGCGCCGCAGCGCAAAGACGCGATCCAAATGACAAATTGCAAAGCTTGCCAGTGTTGGCAAGTGTTAAACATGCGTGTGTTACACAGCACGGAAAAACTTGGGCTTTAATCGATAACAGCCGATAAGCTAACACTATTAATCGTAGAAAAGTTAAACCAAAAGAATTTACTATCAAGAATTTACTATCAATAATTTACTATCAAAAACAAAGAATTGATTAAATAATCTAGAAGGTTTTTCACGCGCAAAATTCGTAAAAACAACATAACGGGAAATGTTAACCTAGGGTTGCCTGCCGCTGTTAATAGCCCATAGAGTTTGCAGTGCGGCGAATTCATATTCTCGGCAAATTCTAATTCCCCCTATTTCCCCGATTTGTAATTTTTAAACACAATGTTGTTTTCTTTATGTTACACTTTGTTTTGTTTTATTTGTAATGTTTTTTGTTTCGTATTTTTATTTTTGATTTATCAACTACTGTTACGGTAATTGCATATTAAATTGGTAGTTGTTGTTGTTTTTGTTGTTGTCTGTTTTGTTGCTTAATGTGTAATAAGTGTACTTGGTTGTTGTTGTTCATCTTCTTGTTATTAATTATATTTGTACAAAATATATATATATATTTATTTGACTTTTTGTTTTTCTTTGTTCCTTTCTATACAATTAGAATATTTCAGCTTAAAACTTAATTCTGTTTTTGTAATATACTGTTATTTATCTTCGTCCTCGTCTTCGTCATCGTCTTCGTATTCATCTTCATCTTCGTCCTCGCCTTTATTCATTATTATTTTGGTTTTCGTTTATATTTTCTTCTTGATTTCCCTCGTCTTCGTTTTGTTACTTTGCACTACAACAACGCTTAACAAAATATAATTATTAATTATTAACTACATCTTCTTACATCTCTCTCTTCGCTTAAATTAGTTCATATTTTCATATTTTATCAATTATTCATTCGCATTTGCGTGTTCGTCTTTTGTTTGTTTCCGTTGTTTGATGTGAATATATTATTGCAGATTGCTATTTGTTCTTGGAAATAATTTAACTACAATTTAATGCCTTTGATTTAGTTAGTGTATATGCAATTTAGTATATATGTTGTATGCTTGAGTGTTTTGTATATTTTCTTTTTCGTTTTATTCAGATTTATATATATACATATATACTTCATTTTCTTTTGTTCTGTTTGCCCTTTGCTTTGCTCCTAGTTGCCAATTTGCTACCATCAAAGCTACAGATATTATGTCCCTCTCTGTGTGTGTTGGAATTTAATAAAATCGAAATAATTAATCAAAGTTCCTTTTTTTCTGTTACCTATTTTTTTCACTGATTGAAAGAATTACATAAAAAAAATGATGGTCAAACGTATAATCGATTATTATTGATTTATTATCGATTTGGGTACGATAACAGTGCTGCTGCTTTCTTGTTTTTGTTTTCTTTTCCGGCTTTCTATTTTTTTCCAATGATTTAAAGAATTACATAAAAAAAAAGACGGTCTAATAATCAAATTTTTTTGGGGGTAACTAAAATATCGATTTTTCGTTCGCGAAAATATCTTTGTAACATTCAAAAGATTTGAAAAATTTTGTATAACCGATAAATGTTCTCCAGTTTTGAGCTTGAATCAATTTTTTTCATTTTATGTGTTATGTATAATTATAAAATATATACATATATATATTTAGTTAATAACTTTTTGTTGTATATATATATATATGTTTGTGTGTGTGTGTGTATCTGTGTACTTACTAGTACAGAACCTAATATGAGCATTACACAGCCGATAATGTGACAAATTGACACAGCTTTTACCGCATGCGACGATGAATCGTCGAAATCTGTTAATTTCGATGTGTCCAGGATAACGACAATCATGTATAGTACGATATCGAAGACGGCAATTATATAGCATCCTCGACGTAGACTGACCACGAAGCAGAATTTATCTAAGAGCTTGCAACGTGGCCGAAAGCTAAAGTGAAATCTTTTGCACATTTGTAATACCTTCCAAATTTTCGGAATATTTTGTGTTTATTTGTCATGTTTGAAAAGGCAGAAACATTGTACGTACATTTTGACAGGATTTCTCAAAATTTACAATTGAATACATTTATATATATATATGTATATATACCTATGTATGTGTATACATATATACATACACATTCGCTGAGATTTAGATAAACAAATGACCGCCAAGAGCTGCATAGAACGAATAGATTACGAGCCAAAAGTAAGCGCCAAACACTATTGGAATTAGAAATATAATAAAATTAAATTTGTACAACCAATACTATTAGTTTACACCTACCAAACATTATCGCATAGGAAAGTATTATGTAATATTTTAATCTCAGTATGACATCCGACGCTATTAGTACAACCATGAGAGCCATTTTAATCATCGTTATAATGATGTAAGGCATCATCAGGGAAGGCCTCAGCTAGATTAGTATCGTAGTATTAAAATTGCGTTTTAATATATTCGTAAAATTGATTGGATTTAATTTGAAGAACTTACCGACACTGAACCCACGAATAGCGCTAAGGTGCATATGAAATGTGCAGCCATGAATGATAGAAAAAGTTTATGACCCAGATCGGGTGTGCCTAAATAAGAAGATGAACAAACGATATTACATTGTTAATCAAAAGAATTGATAAAAAGTATATGATATTAGCACTCACCTGAATTACCCCATGCTCCAATAATACTGCTAAACGCAATATCCATTAATATATCAAGTATCGCAACTGCTATAGATCCAACACGTAAATCAACACAGAAACAGCACCATTGTAAATAGATCATTTTGATACTACTTTTTAGTAATTTTCAAATTTTTCTTTAATAATAACTGAAATTCTGTATAGATTTGAAAATATAATATAAATTTCTTGCATGTAATAGAGTAATACCTGAAAATTCTTAAATGTATAATATATATTTTTTTTTTTAATTTTTGCTATGCTAATGAATTATACTTTAACTGACGCTTAAATCACAGAACGAAAATATACTCAAAGCATTTCGACAACATTTTCTAGGCATTTTTGGTTTTTCGTTCTGTGCGTTAGGAAATTACTCATAGGATGGGCAGATTAATCCCATCATATTATTTTTATATGTTATTCAAAGATAAAAATAAATAGAAGCATTACTTCAAAGTCAGGGTCTAACAAAACTAATTTTTCAAGAACTGTTGCACTTTACCATAATCGACGTAATGTGTTATTTTTACCGATTTAAATTAAATAAAGAAGTTTCCTATTAGAATATTTGTTTGTTGCTAAAGACATCGTTTTACTGACATTCTTTGTCCCACAGAATGTCTTAATTCTATACTGTTCCGAAAGTTCTAAACCACGGGGTCCATACTGTCGGGTACCGCCTGGACCGTTGAATATCTTTTAAGTTGAAATTGTTATCATAGAACTGCATTCATAGCTACTAAGAAATTGGTGGCAATGACCGTAGACACATATAGTGTATATCCGAAAGATACCACTGTATCCAGGTGTTATATCATAAATAAACAACTTTACACACTACGCAATCGAGTTGTTAATGACTTTTGGCAAATAATACAGCCCAATGGCCACGGTAAAGAGTCGGGAAGTCCAGAAAAAAAAACAAAACGTGCCGGAGAGGGGCCAGTAGCTAAGTGAACGGGTACCCCATGTGTTGAGAAGGGGGAGATGGCGTTAACCACTGTTTGTGCTGTTCGCAATTTCGTTTTCAGTATTGAAATATTGAAAAACGAAATTGAGCACACTAAAAACGATATGCAACTCATTTGTATGCAACGGGGGAGTCGATGACGATTGCGATTACGATTTCGGCCAGCCAGAAATCAGAAATATTATGCAAAGAGACACGAGTGCCCACCCTCTGCCTGCCCAAGTACGCACAGACAACAATTTTGATCGTTGATCACAGAAATTGCATTATTTTTTGTTTTATTCGTTTGTTTTCTTTTGTTTTGTTTTATTTGTCTTTTTGGGGCATCTCCGTGCATATATAACACCGCATTGACCTGTCCCAAACGAGTCAATCGAGTGTGAGACAGCATTGTGCATAGACCGTGCAGAGACAGATCGCTTTATTTTTAGTCCTTGCCGTGGCGGTAATGGCACGCCCCGAGCCGCCGAGTCGCTATGGCCCACCACCAGCACCGGCACCACAAAAGGAATACGGACCACCGCCAGCACAGCCCCTACCCGTTTACGGCCCACCCGCTGCATTCTATGGGCCACCAGCTGCGCCAACAGCCGAGGCGATTGTCACCAAGAATGTGTACGTGCATGTGCCGCCAGAGGAGCCCGAGCTGTATCCAGCCGCAGCACCCATACAGACGGCCGTGCCCAAGAAGCACTACAAGATCATTTTCATCAAGGCACCAAATCCACCGACTCCCGTGCGTCAAGTGCTGCCACCACCTATACAGGATGAGCACAAGACCCTGGTCTATGTGCTGGTCAAGAAGCCAGAAGAGCAGCTGCCAGTCATCCTGCCATCACCGGCACCTACGGAGCCCAGCAAGCCCGAGGTATACTTCATCAAGTACAAACAGCAGCCAAAACCAGCACCACAGTATGGACCACCGCCGGCGCCTGCCGATGAATACGGTGCACCGCCTGCACCACGCACAGTGGAACAGTTTTAGTGTTAATGCCATAAAACCTAGCCTATTCACAGCTATTCCTCCAATATAAATATTATTTATAATTGAGCCTGTTATTAAATAAAGTAAACCCCGAGAATTCCAATCAAATGTCGTTTTATTAGATTTTAATTAAAATTCCAGAATATATGGCAGATGGGTTTATTAACGAAACATTTCTTTCTAAGGGGCATGTATTTAGCCAATACTATTACAAGGTATCGTAGTAAGAATGAACAACCAGACTGAAGTATAAGCTCGTAACTGTAGGGATGAGAATTAATAAATATCCATACATCAATAAAAGATAACGAACTACCCGCTTGAAGGATATCGAATATAACAAAGTCAAAAAACGAATCATCGAATATAGCATAGGCGCATTCCCATATTAAAATCGTAGCGTGTAATATAGACACAAATATGTAGGGTAAAAGTAGAAAGCGTATAGACTGTAAGTAAATAGTTATTATAAAACATATATCGAATTATTTAGAAGTACCAGAAAACTTACCAGCAAAGTTCCGACCAGTAGAAATATGCAACTTATGAGGTAAACGCCGCTAACCACAACGGCGACAATCCCCAACGTTGATTCGCCTATATATCCAAATATCCGAGTATCTATAAAGTGAGCTAATATGTGAATATACTTACGATCAATAAAGAAACGATCGACGCCACGAATGAGCACATCAACTATGGCTATAAGTATGCAGCCGGCTCTTAGAGAACAGCAACAGCAACAGTTATCGGTATATATCATTGTAGACTATATATTTCAATATATTTTGATGTCAAAATTTCAGTTATGTTGATAGTAAACAATTTTAGTCTATAGGCAAAAGGCCAGATAACTGTTTTAGGTTCACCATTTGTTAGCCCTGGCTTACATTAGAGCCATAAATAATTATGGGCATTTCTATATGATATGCCATGCACGTTTCTTGAACAGATTTTAACGTATGCATATTAAATACATTTTTTTGTGAGTATTACAAAATATTCACCTAGAAACAGTTTATTTAATTGTGTGGGGTGTCGGTCAATTAGTCATTATTCCCGGCTCTCATCAAGTGTTTGTTTGTTTTGTTTAATTCATTGTTCTACTTTTATATCGATTACCGATATAATTTATAGCAATCGACAATCGATAAAACTATACAGCACCGAAAATACTATACAGCTCCGAAAAGCCATATCACACCAGAAATACTATTCAACTCCAAAAGTACTATACTTCCCCAAAAATACTATTCTGTTCCGAAAAGAC